>JACN01135434.1:0-16688 GCA_000787155.1 Scartelaos histophorus
ATAAATAATAGTAATTTTTAGCTACATAATTTTCAGCTACAGTGACTCTTAAAAATACAAGGAATTTAAAACGTGACGTGTGAATGTGACACCACTCCCCTTATGTGGTGTCAAGGCACATTTTGACCACTAGATGGTGCCACAACCTTCCCCACGATCCTCTCGACGTGACGCTGTAAAACGTAGTTTATGAAAAATGTGAATCTGTGATGATTTACAGCTGTTTCCATAAGGGTTCTAAGTGTTTTTTGTTTTTTTTTGTTCGTCTGTTTGTGTTATCTGCTGCTACAAAAAAAACTAAAAACTAAAATTTACACAAAGTTAAAACTTCGTAGGACGTATATAGGTTATATAAATGTACCCCATAATACCCTGGCCTGAAATACAAGCTTTCAAAGTTGTACTGATATTTTAAAAAAGTCTGTATAGGCTATATTTTGATAAGGAGGGTCTTTGGATTAGAAAGATTAGGAAAAAATATGAAACTAGGATGGTTTTACTGCATTTTTGGAAGCAGACACTCCTTATAAGGTCTAAAATGTGTGTTCAATGCAGTAAAAAAAACCCAGATATATTCCTGGTCACATCATTTGGTTACCTGGCCAGAATCATATTCTTTGATAATGTAGAAGGGACTGGCTGCTCAAGCAAATCAGTGGGTTAAAAAAAATAGGGGCTGACGAAGCTTGAAAAACACAAAATGATTAAAAATGTCCATAGGGAAGCCAGAGGGTGAGAACGTAAGTGCCTCTGTCTGATCTAAATCGTCACCACCTAAACCCCAGAATCTGCAGACAATCCTGGATCAGTGCTAGTGCAGCCTCTGCAGCTCAGGGAGTGAACTGTGCAAGCTCTGAGCTTCACATAAGGCCTGTCTGTCCATATAGAGCGAACATCCTGCTTTATAGTTTGCCCTGAACTCCACACTGATAGTAGGCCATCTTTTCTAAAACAGTGAGACCGCAGGCTACATACAGTTCCTTTATTTGTCTCACACTGAGCCCCACACATCCAGCCCTGTCCCCGCCCACAGCTCCTGTTTGTCCACAGTCCGGGCGCGATGGGCGGCGGACTCTGGGCGCTCTCACCATGGCTGCTGCACTGGGCTGTGGGATTCTGAGCTCACTTTTTCCTCTCGCTGTTCCCAGACCCGGAGTCGTTCCTTCACACTGTTTCCTGAAGGACTGAGCCCGGGCTGCGCTGCGGAGCGGGGAGACACGACGTCTGTGGAATCAGGAAGTTTGCGTGATTTTAGTTTTGAGCAGGATGCCGATACTCTACACAGCTGTAAGTATTAAAGCTACAAGTTCTAAAGCTGCAAATATTAGAGTTCCAAGTATTAAAGCTGTATTAGGCTATTAGGGTATAAAGCCGTGTCTGGCACTGGTGCGTTCACGGCCTCGTTATTAGCGCTTCATTTGTTTATAACGCAGTAATCGAGCTGAACTGTTGTCTGTGTTTGTTGAGGAATCTTGAGTGAAACTTGGCACATGCGTAACTCTGCCCGCGATTAGCCAAAAGTCTGTAAGGTTTTATTTGGTTCATTTGGAAAGAACTTAATTGTCTCGTGTGAGTTCCCAGCACCTGTACTGTAGGGGCCAGGGGCTGTTATGGGCTGAGACCCTCACTGAGAGAGACAATGACATCAATCAAGAAGACTTTTTCAGAGTCAGATCTGGATTATACGCAGTAAGTGTGCAGTTCAGAGTGGACTCTACAGCTTCCATGGCCACACCAACTTTGTACCCTTGAGTAAACCAGTGCGCACGCAAACATCTAACCAGGAGCAGTGTATGAAAGGCGCTGCTGCGGCGGCCTCCTGCGGGGTGACGTGCCTGATGTGCGCTCAGTCACCTGCGCCCCAGCGCACAGCCCCTGCTCCTCTAATGGTTCACATTAGCCAATACCAGGAAGCACTTAGTGCTTTTATAGAAGAGTCACTGGGTATTAAAGTCTGGTAAGTCCCACAGACACAAAGTTAAAACAGGGCAGATAAGGGCACTGACGCTGAAACCAGACACTGTCTCAATTTGCTTTAACAATAGCCTAATGTCAGCATCTTATTTACTCCACGACCTGCCAACACAGGCAGAACTTCTGTCAGGAGTCGTAGAACCAAAATTGACAAAGTAGCATTTTTTTCCACTGCAGTTTAATTGCAGTTGAAAAAGTATCAACAATATTTTTTTTTTAATTTATTTTCATTGCAGGCACAGTCCAAGTTTGATTTGGAGGATGCAAGTGCCTCAGTGCCACAGCGCCTGAGTCAGAATGTCCTACTGGTGTGTTAAAGGAACTCTGGAGCTCGGGCCCTCCACAGTGAAGATGCAGCAGGACAGTACGTCCATGACTCTCCCTTCTTAAGGCTCATACGCAGATGTGACAGACCAGGCCACCTTCCCTAACACAGCAAGTTACTGCTCTGGGCTGTATTATTTGTGTCAGAGCAAAAAACATTATTTACATAAATTTTTAAAGATAAAACTTCAAATCTATATAAGATAAAATGCTCCTTCAAAATACATCTTAAACAAACAGATTTTGCTAAGAAAGAAATGTGTTGTATCAGAGCCAGGAGGCTGCGTCTTGACTGAATAAATGTGTGTAGTGATATTAACATGATGTACTGCAGGTCCAGGAGAGGACATGGGACCCTCTCCTGCCTCAGACCCGGGCCATGGGTCCACACTGGATGCCTCTATCACATTAGAGAAGATCCGGTCCACTTATGAGTCTGGAGAACAGGAGGAGGCCCAGGAGCTGGTCCAGCAGGCCTGCTGTCAGGAGTGCAGTGCAGGACAGCCTCGCATTGATGGGGTAAGGCCAATCAGATATATTCTTGTGTAACAGAGGTTTAAAATGGTCTAATAGTGTAATCTACAACACAAGCAGTCTAAAACTAACATTAATAACATTAATCAACCAGCAAAACATGACGTTTTTGCTATAGGCATTAAAGTGTATAAAAGGAGGACTAAGGGAGTGTGACGTCTCCCATAGAGCTCGACTCCACTCAGATGAAGTTCACAGTGCTAAATGTTACAGAGGTGATTTTGGAGCCACAAAATAGCAAAATAAAAACATCAGGGTTGTGTACGGCGGGCTATTACAAATGTTTTAAGACCAAAATAACAATGCTCAATGCAGCAGTTACAGAGAAAGGGGTGACCGTACTGACAATGTCCCATTGACTTGTGTTTAAGTCACTTGACTTATATGTTATATATAGCCAGCCTCAGAAGGAGCCTGAAGCGCCTCCATGTTCACTTCCTATGTGTAATGTAGCTCTAGCATGTTATGCTATTTTCTTTTATATGCCATAGACTAAAATGTCAAATGAGGAGAATTAGTAAAAGACTCATCACTGTATAATCATGTATTATTAATTTAATTATATAATGTGGTCTTGTACTTGTTCTGAGAGAAATCTGTTTCATTCAAAGGACATTCAGAAAAAGTCCAGATCTCTCCTTTTTTCAGGGTGTTTTCACATAGGCCACGTCAAAATGCGGTTTAAAATGGGTCTAAATTTTGAATCAGTTCTGAATTAGCACAGGACTAAATCAGGACTAGAACAGGACCAAATCAGGTCAACCCTTTGGACTAAGCTGGGTCTAAAAAAGGGCCCAACAACAGATACCTTAGATATAGCGATACCTGCTATAACAGTACCAACTCCATTTTACTAGAGTAAGAATAGTGTTAAATTCACTTAAACAAAGAAAAAAGAGGTCACTTTTTGGACATCCCACATGCCTTTGTTGTAAGACGTATCAGTGACTCCAACCATTTATTCATCATGTATTTTTCATAACTGAAATCCTTTGGTGTATTCAAATATATTACTTCCCTTTATAAATAATGCAAAGTTGGTAATACCAGCCCTCTTTATATGACAAATGGCACTATAATGCTTTTTCTTGATCTTCCTGTTTTAGCTCTAACGTGGTCATATTGGGTCCTTTGAGAATTTACTCAGAATGCACCACTGCACATCGTACAGTACAGTACAGTACTCTGCTTTTGTCATGTCAGCCTGCTGAAGCGACTCATGTTACAGACAGGAACATAGTGGACGCACTCATTTCATGGGCTCAATGTATCTAACCTTATGATTTTAGTGTGCACTTTACTGCCTCATGTACCTCCTGTATCACCATATTATCATAATTATTTTACACAATAGCAGTGCAAGGGCCTGTACCTGATTTTAATTTATTCTTGTCATAAATGCTTGAGTGTGACGTCACCCATATCGTTCAGCATTATGAATAGGATATTTTTTGCCGGACAAAATACCGAAAAAAAAATTCAGGAATGTGTAGAGCAATGTTAATAAGAACATTTTAAGACCCAAACAACGAGGTTCACAGCAGCAGCTACAGAAAGAGGGACAACAAGATCTTAATATAAGTCAGTTGGAGCCAGGGTCAGATGGAGCCTGGTGCACTTCCTATTTACCCCGCAGCTGCTAGTGCATTAGCTATGTCCACCCATGTATACGGTCTATGGTCAAGTCAGGCACATTGTTGCAAAGAGTCTTGGGAAACCAGCTGCCCGACACTATCCCAGACACTTGATTCTCTGTCATGGTGCATTTTCAAAGCGACAATAAAACTAACAGTAGGCAGAGCTCAGAGATCTATAAGGCTGGGAGCATTAGCTCAATTAATAGAGCGTTTGTCCACTGATCCGCAGGTTGGTGGTTCTAATCCTGCTCCCCAGTCTTTGTGTACGAGTGTGTGTGTGTGTGAATGGGTGAGTGGTTCCTTGTTGTGAAGCACTTAGAGCCTTGAAGGTGGAAAAGTGCTGTATAAAAATGTGATCGTTTAGCATAAAAGTACAAGTGCATGCTCAGACAGGCAGACAGGATTAAGTGGGGAAGTGAATGGAGCTAAAAGTTCAAAATAAAACGTGCTCTTCATTCATTCCATTATCATATGGTATCATCCTGGTATTATCATATAGTACCTGTTCAAGTGAGTGTTCACTTTAGATTCTAGTATTAATATAGACTGGTATTTTTCTCTCAATCCATCCATTCATCTCACACTGTCTGATGATGTGCAGGTGGATCTGCTGTGTCTTGCTGTGGAGCATGAGGACCATGAAAGTGCCCGGTACCTGCTGAAGGACGCCCATGTCTCAGTCCCTATGGATCCCACAGACGACCACCCTGCTCTGGTGGCAGGGCGCCACGGACATGTGGGGCTGGTCAGGCTCCTGCTTGACGCTCTGCCCCAAAGTAAGAGACTCCTTGACAAATCAAATCAACATGGTTTTAATGTACTTCATTGTGAAATTTTAAAATATATTAAAATGTCTTCCACAAATTGCATCAGTGACTTGGATTTATAAAAACTCTCAGAATTCAGAAATGTGCCAACATAATTACAAAACAGAGCACAAATTGGTTCAAAGTTAAAAATAATCCCTCACTCATTCAGACTAAATGTATATGTTTACATTTAAAGTTTAAAGCTGGATGTTTGCAATTACTGATTGAAAGAAATAAGAAACTGTGGGTTATAGGTCTCACCGTAAGACTAAGATTATTACGCTATATTAGGAAAAATGTGCTTTTACTAACTTTTACAAATGCAAAAACATCACTAGAATGTAGGACCACCATCAAAAAACTAACACTCATTTAGGTCTCTATACATCTACCAAAGTCTATAAATTTATGAAGACTTTGGTGTGGGTAGGATGTTTTGTGATTCTGTTGCTGTTATTTCAGGTTATGCTGCTAAAAAGGAGCTGCTGTTGCGCTCCCTCCTGACCATAGCGTGTCAAAAAGGACACTCGGACCTGCTGAAGATGCTTGTGGAACTGTACAACGTAGATGTCAGTGACCATGACATCTACAGCCAGGAGTTCACTCAAATCACAGAGCTGCCGCTGTATGCTGCTGCTACGGCTGGTATGGAAATGTGTTGGGTAGAGTGCACTGTTCTGATCATAGGAATTTTGCATCTTGCTTTGAATAAAAACAGATAAACTTAGTCTTAGACAGACTTTATAGATCCACAAGGGAAGTTACTTGGCCACAGTAGCTCGCACATCACAATATATTATAATAACAAGATATCCAAATCTCTCCGTACAATATTTTCTTGATATGCATCTCACGGTACGATACAATAATACAAAAATAATCTTTAAAAGTGCTTAATAACAGTTATTTCTTCAGGCAATCTGCACTGAAATAGCAAAGGATCATGGTCTATGTAGTTCCCTCTGTTTTTTAGCTGTTACTGCACCACAACAATGAATTTAAGCAACTTGAGACTTGTGATTCGCCTCTGTTTTTTAGCTGTTACTGCACCACAACAATGAATTTAAGCAACTTGAGACTTGTGATTCGATATATTCTGATGTCCCATGATATTACTGTGAGACTTTTGACACAATATGATATTTTGGTTATTGTTACACCTCTAGTAATAATAAGAAATAAAGTAAGTATTTTGGGGAATTTTATCCTGTTAACCGTTTTTAACAATGCAGCAGTGTTACCATGAAATTGCCAAAATAAAATTGCCAAAACAAAAATATTTTTAAAAAGTGCTTTGTATCAAGACCACTCACCCATTCACACCACATTGATACACCAGTGTAAGAGCAGGATTCAAATCGCCAACTTTCAGGTCAGAGAACAAACACCGTCTGTCACCCATGATATTGCTGATTCATCCTCTGATCGATCTTAAATTCATCAGGACGTTCAGACTATTTCTGCTATTGGTGTCTGAATAGTTGAAACTGAACAGTCTTGTTTTGTCATAGCTCTGTTGTTTTAATCATTGCAGGTCACATGGAGATTGCAAGCTTCTTACTGCAGAATGGAACAGGCTTCTCATCATACGTCCTGATCGACCAGCCAAGCTTCTGCGCACGCCTCCTCCGACAGAGGGTCTCGGGGAGCAACCAAGTGGATGGAGATCAGGTTAGTGCAAAACAAGAGGAAGCAACTTGCACCAGCCATCTTATGTTTCAGCATTAGAATAGTATTTGGAGTGATACATGCGTGTTTGTGTAATCCTGCGTTGTGTGTGAACCTCAGATGATACAATGTTAAAAAAATGCTAGATAAAGACATAATGTGGTAATAAAAAGTCAAAATGATGCTGTGTTTCTTGCCTGTTTTCAGAGTGTCCGTGTGGGTTGGAGCGGGCTGCAGCTGCCCTGGTTAGAACTCACCTGGTTCATGGACCTCTCATCACGAATCACTCACCTCGAACTGTCGTCCAATCAGCTTACAGGCCTGCCCTCAGTAGTGCCCTGGGGCCTTGTGCACCTGCAGAGCCTTGACCTCCAGGATAACCTCTTGCATGAGTTGCCGCCTGTGCTCAGTTCGCACGAGGTTCTTTGTACCAGGTACTGACCCTACACCTCCAACATGTCCAAACCGCTATGTAACATTTCTGGTGAAGGATCTGTCACCTTATTTCCATGGAGATTTTAAAGCTTGAAAGAGCATTTATTCAATTACAGATTTTTATTACTTCAAAATACACTGAAAAATATGCTTCCTTACTGTGGGCGGGGTCACCTCTCCATAGATCGGACCTGGAACTTGGCCTGGAAAAGTTACATAGTGCACCTTTATTTGTCAGTTATATTTCCTAATTAATGCAGGCAGTAATTGAACACCATCCTCAACAAATGATGTACACCATACCACAGCTCATCAAACACTTGTTGTTGCAGTTTGCGAGAAGTCAACCTCTCTCAGAACCAGCTGACCTCTCTTCCCTGTGGACTGCTCCATCTCACACACCTGCAGAGGCTGTGGGCTTCCAAGAACCAGCTGTCTGTGCTCTTCCAACTGGACCATGGTACTTTCACATTAGCCTGGTTGATCAATTCGTTGGTATATTGAGCAACACAAAATACACAAAATTCATTGTACGTCTACATGTCTATAGGTCCCCTCGAAATAATTGCTCATCATATATTCTTTTGAAAATACAAACATTTTGTAATTGTAAAACAATATTCTTACTGATTTCAAAATAAAAAACATAACCAACCAAAGTATTTCCCAAAGGAGCATAGTTAAATCTTTGCCTTAGTCCATTCTGTTGTCTTGTTTTGTACAAGTTGCACTGTAGAACTATGTCTTTCTCCATGTTTCTCAGATGTGAACTGGATCGGTTTGAGGCGACTGGAGGAACTTGACGTGTCAGAGAATTGCCTGAGCAGTCTGCCTGCAAACATCATGCACTGCCTCAAATTCCTGAGGACCCTCAACACAAGCAACAACAGGCTGAAGGAGCTGCCGGAGCCGTGGGGATGTCCGCTTGTAAGAGCTCAGTATATATGGGCCGAACGTGAACAAAAAAAAATCTTCAGACGAAACTTGCTGATCAACATTCCTCTTGCTGACATGTGATTGGTGGTTTTCAGTTTCTAGAATGTTTTACAGATTGTTTTCTGTGTTGATTGTGCTTTAGTAAGATTAATCCAAAAGAAAACTTTACAATGGTAAACCACAGAATTTTCTAGTTATTTTTTTTATTGGAAAAGGGTTTGAAAAGGGTTCAATCCATTAATCAAGCAATATAACTGTGCTCTGGTTAGCTGTTTTTGAGCTACTTTTCATTAATAGTCACTTTGCTTTATTATATTTTTTATATGATTCCCTCAGCAAAAGCATGCATTTTATAACTGGTTTTAGATGTCATTCATGCATGTCTGAGTATTTTTTTTTGTATTTCTTCCCTATTCAATCCCTCCTTCCAGTTAGCTGTAAGACTTTGAGAAATGCGCTGTCCACAAGACTATGTCATCCTTGTTCCAACATGACAAATTTCCATAAATATACAAAGATATATTACAAAACTGTACAAACGTGACAAACCTGATCTGATGTGCAGTAATTTTGGTAGTGAGATTCACACTGATTGTGTTGTGATAGTGCCCTGAAGGGGACTGGCTTAATCTGAGGAACAAACACTGAGTGAAAGTGAAACTTATAAAACATGTTAATATGTTGTTTTAGGCTAATATAGCATTTTCACTATAAAAACTATAACTATAAAAAAGTTAGATCTAATTATGTTATGTGTTAGCATTTAATATAGAAGTAAAATACCCCCTCTGTAAAATGTAATAGTATAAATCAAGTGGAAGTAAAAATGTCTAAAATTACTCAGTCACTCAAGTTGCATCTAACCTAATACATCCACGGAGATTGACCATCATGCATCATCGATAAAACTCCTTTAAATTTTAGTAGCAGCAAATACAATCCAACCAAAAACTGCAGTATATAAACCATGCATTTACACATTTGAACTTACATAAACTTGACTTATTACTTGAATGTAACTATAAGCAAATAAAAGACATTTGTTTGATTTCGTTTTTACAGAAGCAGTGCAGAGCCTCTGGTAATATGCTCGAGAGTCTTCCAGAAATGATCTCAGTCCAGTGGAGAAAACATCTGCAGGAGATGGACTTCTGCGATAACAAACTCACAGAGCTGCCCAGCTATCTGTTTGAACTGGAGGTGACAACGTATTATTATTTTTTTGTTTGGTCGTACACATTGTTTGCATTCTTATTACTGCCTAAAACAGAAACATGAGACCCAGTTAAAGGAAATGATTTCCTGAGCTCTGGGTACTTTCCTGATACTTGCATAACAGGCCACTCCCAGGTGTAGGTTTGCAGGTTGAAAGCAGGCACGAGGCATGTAAAGAGGAGTTAAGTGCTGTGATTAATAATATATCTACAATCAACAGTTTTGTCCTTCACAAGTAGTTGTCGTAGCTGTTTGCCTGAGCTGAAGAAATGCTTTCTATCAAAGTCTCACAAGGTCCTCCCGAGGGCATGCTTTGAAAAGGGAGCAAGATCAAGATGGGGAACTCAGAAAAGTCTAGTTGTATAAGGCCTGTCTTATCTGTTTAATACAGAGTTGAGAAAGTTTCCTCTTTGTGCATCAGGCCCTGGTGTACCTGCGGCTGGGAGGGAATCAGCTGACCTCTCTGCCTACGTCCACTGAGTGGAAGTGCAGCCAGCTCCGGGCACTTGACCTGTCCCATAATCTACTTGGAAAGTACGTGTAAACCACAGTATTGTGACAAAAATACTACAATAATATAACAATATTAAGACATTAAGATTACATAGAGATCAAGCAATATTTTTTTTATGGCCGATACCACTGCTGATATTTTTGGACCTATATGTAGGGCTGATTATTTTCCTCAAATCATATCATGAGCTGTGGCTGCACTCTCAGCTGTGGGTGAGACTGTGGCTACGCTCTCAGCTGTGGGTGAGAGTGTAGCCACATTTTGTGCTATTATTTTTTCTTCCTCTAAAGTGTTCAAATAAAACTTTATGCATACTCTAGGCAGCAGGTTGGCCAAAACAAAATATAGGCCTCGGCTAGATATTTAAGACCTATAGCCAATGTGCTAAAAGTGCAAATATGGTGCAAGTAACATTGTATTAATGTGACAGTAAACCTACAGTAACACTGTTACTGTTTTGAACTTTCAGAAGTGACGATGTGCCCAAATCCAAAAGACTGGGATTCCTCTCCACATGGACCAAAAGAGAACCTGAGGCTGGTAAGTTATAGCTATGAAAAATGTACATTTTAAACACACACATTGATCTGAAGTGGTATCTTCAAAAGTTACCATGTGGATGCTGCTGTAGGCTCAACCTTGGGGATTACTCAACCCATGTGTTCTACTTATTTTTATTTCATTTGACCAAGGCTCTAAAATGCGTTGTTGCTTAAATATGTGTGTGCTGTGTGTGTGTAGCAGTGCCTTCAGTGAGCTTTCCTGCTGTGCTGCGGGACTGTCTGGAGGTGCTATACTTAAATGACAACCAGCTGGAGGCAGTCCCACCATCTGTGTGTGGTCTGAACAGCCTCACCGAGCTCTACCTCTCCAAGTGAGTAACAACTTCAGAAACACAACAGGAAACATAATGAGTATAGTATGAGTATAAGTATTCTTCACACACTTAACAGGATAGCAGGTTGTATATATGCTAAAGGATTACTCTCACCTAATAACAAGTTTGTTTGTAAAGATAAGATGTGAAAAAGTTAATTTAGGAATGATTTGTTTTATTCCATGAAGATAATTTTGGGGTCTTTACTTATACAGGCTACTTTATATTTTCAGTAACCCAGGAATCAAGGAGCTGCCAGTGGAACTAGGGCAACTGTCCAACCTGTGGCAGCTGGACCTGGAAAACCTCAACATCACCAGTGTCCCGCTGAATGTCCTCAGAGAGGGTACATCTATGAGAAAGCTTTATTCATTACACCGACAAAATAACAAGAATATTTTACTTAAACATGAGGAGACTGGAGCTATTGTAATTGTCCTGGGGAGAAAGAAGCATGTAAAATGTTTTTTGCCTCTGTATAGATATATTCTGAAGCGGCAATTAAGGGTCAACATGTGACCACTAAGTGCAGTCTGTGTCTAATTAATACGTATTTATTGTCCGTGAATCAGGAAGAAAGTCTGATAGCATATCTGTTGTTTTTTCAATTCTTAAAAAAGCAACAACAATAATACTCTGTTTTCTATCAGGTACACTATCAGTTATGGCCTTCCTGCGAGCCCATCTGCGTAAGGCCGAGCCCTGTCGCCTGCTGAAGATGGTAGTGATCGGACCCCCGCGGCAGGGCAAGAGCATCCTGTTGGAGGCCCTGCAGACCGGCCGGGTCTCCCAGCAGTGCTCAGCCCCCTGTGGCATCGACACCTGGTCTTGGCACCTGGACAGACCCAGCGCAGGCAAGGGCAATGTCAGTGCACACAAAAATCACAAAGAAAAAGCCTTTTCTGTTATCACACATATTATGTTACTTAAGGTTGGAACTTGCAATTGTGCAGTTTGTTGCAATTTTCTGTTGGTTTTAATGATATTCCTGGACAAATGCTTATAAATAATAATTGTCACTGATAAAGTTAGTTTATCTGTTTATTTGGAAAACATTAATCAGCTCTGGTAAAGGACTGGCACTGTACCTGATTTAATCTTGTAATCAAGTAAAATTTGCCTCTCCCTCTAATTATAGCATGGATTTTCCATTTGCGAACCAGGAAGTAATGTTGGTGCACAACATGTTAGTTGTAATTAATGATGGCTCCGCTCTGGCCTCTGAAAGTTGTGAAAAGCACTTAATAACTCACTGTGGAGTATAATTAGGATGCTAGAAAACAGTTAAAGTGAGGAATAGTTGTTTTAAAGAGTAAAGATCAGGTATAGCCCCTATTAAATATTTTTCTAAGGAAATTAACTGCACTGAAACTAACAACTAGAAGTATTATGTTATGTTATTACTGGACTTCCTTTTACATGCTGAAGCCTATAAAGATAGAAAAGGCTGTTTTGTGCTTGCATTACTGACCTTATTGTGACTGTTGCTGTTGCTGGCAGAAGGACTATGTGGAGTTTAATGTGTGGGATATTGGAGGGAAGACCAGCATGTCCACGGTAAACCACTGCTTCTTCACCAACAAGGCTCTGTACCTGGTGGTGTGGAACCTGGCTCTGGGAGAGGAGGCTGTGGCCAACCTGCAAACATGGCTACTCAGCATAGAGGTGTGTGCACACTCTCTTCATCTCATTTTCACCCCTGGCCCTCTCACTACTCCCTTAAATGCTCCACCAAACCCTCACATGCCACTTTAAGCCCAATCAATGAAACTACTAATACTTTCTCTTTCTCTTTGTGTCTCTCCAGGTTGAAATAGTGTGAAAAACAGTAACCCTAAAGCAGGTCTTTAAAGGCATGAGCTGCGACATTTATTTAATTAGTCACAGAACATATTCTGCAAAATGTTTTCTTCCAACTGTCATTTACTGAATAATATATGACTATAGTCAATATAAAGGTAGGCCTAATCAAAGTGGCTAAAGTGTCTTGCCCAAGGACACATTGACAGTTTGTAGTCATTGTTAAATGAAGACCACATACTATTCTAAGTGTAGCTATGCTTTGCTTCATTCGTTTCTCACAAGTTCTTGCCTCCTCATGTTCTTTGTACATTTATGTGTGGACCTATTAAAAGACAAGGATGTAACAGCACATTGAATATCACTTCCTTCTCTCTGCTGTGCCCCCTCAGGCTCGTGCTCCTAACTCAGCAGTGGTGGTGGTGGGGACACATCTGGACATGATCGACGCACGTTTCCGCACAGAGAGGATGGCCACGCTCAGGGCCTATGTGCTGGCTCTGTGCAGGTCTCCGTCCGGGGCTAGGGCCACAGGTTTCCCAGACATCACCTGCAAAAACATCCAGTAAGTATTAGGGGGGTGAAGGCTCATTTATACTCTCCTGGCTGGCAAGAGTAATTTTGAACATTTATCCTACAATGACCAACTTCTAAAGTGTGTCACATATTTGAAGTTAATTCAGATTATGGTATCAAGATTATTCACAATCAAACCCAAATTGCAATTAGTAAGCATGAATTGTGTATTATTTATTACTACATAATATTTTGTCACCCGTATACAGTGTTCTGTCTCTTTGGATTTTACTATCTATAGAACAGCAGTGAGAGTTTTTCTTTAACAGTTCATATTTCAATCACTTCATACATGGTAAGGCTCATTGAACTCTTTAGGATGCACAAAATGAACTAAATCTACATTTAAAACACTAATTACATGTAATTGCAAAACCTACTGAACAGTGAAAGATGGTTGTATTGTGCTCCACAGTGAGGTGTCCTGTAAGACTCTGGAGGGAGTTGATGACCTGAGGAAGTTGTTGTTCCATGTGGCAGTCTCCATGAAGGACATCAGCAGCCCATGTGGGGGCTGTAAGCTGATTGGACGACTGGTGAGCTCAGCATGTTCACCAGACATGCAACAGAAGTCTATCTGCTTGATAGTGTTGCAATATATTGTTTTAAATAATGAAGGTAACTCTTGTCCGAGTGGCCGGGCATTGCTGCTACCACCAGAAAAGCTTTGTCACATGTCTCATTTGCCTTGCTATTGGCAGTATTCTGCAAGGATGTCCACGCAAGCTGAGCACCTAGAGAGCGACCTGCTGCAAAAGAGTTAACTCATGCAAACAGTGCACTTCCTGATTTGTGATTGATACAATACTTTATTATTATATGCAGAGAGCACATAGGTTATTCTGACCTCAAGAGCTGCTTATAGAAAATATCAGTACTGGGGCATACAAGTTTTTCTGAAAAACTGGCTTATAGTCACTTGAATTCTGCATCCGTGCTGTATCTCTCAACACACTTGCTTATGTATGACTGAGTATCTGAGTGATTGATGGTGGCTGTAGAGCCACTTGTCAGTCAGAGCCACTGCAGCTTTGTCACATTGGTAGATTGCCACCGTGCAATGTGCACTGTGCAGAGTGAATTAATACTGCAGTAGTGAAGAGACTTTTGTGTTCAAAAAGTATAAATTAAGCCAAAAGTACATATATTATTTTCTTAACAATTCATGTGTCTATAACAATAGCATCTTGGTCTATAAACAGAAATAGAGAATGATACAGTGTAATTCATAAAGGGTTGCAATGTACTACAGGTGGTCTTCATCTTCTCTTCTCCTCTTTACATTATATGTGATGACCTTTCCTTAGATCCCACAGAGCTACCTAAAGCTGCAGGAGGCTGTAATCCTGGAGAAAGTCAGGAGGAGTTCAGAAGGGCAGGTGCAGTACCTCACAGACACCCAACTGGAGAGCCTGGTCCAGCAGAGCCCAGACAGTGACCTGCATGATTATGAGGACCTCCAGACTGGTACAGAATGGTTTTATTTACTTTAACCCTGGCTTAAGTAGTTTCAACTGATTTTTGCTGTTTTCAGTGTTTTGAGGTCTTCAAGAAGTTTTGTATATGGGGAAGTACGATTGTTATTTTCATATTGTGTATTATTATTTTGTTTGTATCTATTTAACTAGGAAAATCTTACTGAGATCTCATTTTCAAGTTTTAAACTGACCTATTGGAACCAGCTCTTTTTATTTTCCAGTCCTTTTGTAAAAGCTTCCAGGATGTTTTTGTAGAATACTGAAATGCTACTTCACCAATTTCTGCACAAACACTTGGTACAGAAAATGGCTTTCTTGAGGTACAAGTTTTAATGCAAGGATATGCATGACTGAACTTACTACAGAACGATTGAGAATTTCTTGAATAGCCAGTTGTAAAAGGGAGCACATGAAGAGGAAACAAAACTTTACTTCCTTTTTTCGTTAATCAGTGTTTTTAAATAGACTATTTAATTGTCACGTTAAGATGGATGCAAAATAGGAAGGTCTCTGTAGGTGTTAAAATATATAGATTTGCAACCTCCTTTACCCAAATGCATCATTCTGCTGCAGCTGTACACTAAGAAGAATAGGGAACTAACAGGCGTTTGCTCGGTTTCAGTTCAGTCAACACAAAAAAGTTACTGTTTTTAGTCTGCCAAAAAAAAAAAAATGTCAAAGAGGTTACTGTTACTAATAACTTTCAAAATCAAATTCTTAATATGACTGTAATAATCTAATTTCATTTTCTAATACTGTAATTCCACCCACAGTGATGTGAAAACTACAACTTAACAGTGACAACAGTTTCTTTCTATTTTCATCTTAAGCTTAAAGTTCATCACTGTCCAGTATTTTCAACACAGAATAATAATACTTTCTTTACTTTCAGTGACACCCCTCAGTATCTACTTTAAAATTTTTTATTATGATTTGTTTTTTTACAATATTAATACATTATCGTAGTGGGGGGATATTTAATAGATATTTACATAATTCTGTTGCATTCATAGTACACTTGAGTGAATTCTTGCTGGTGTGTTGTGGGTTGCAGCCATCGGTTTCCTGATAGACACTGGGACCCTGCTGCACTTTCCGGACACCAGTCACGGCCTGTGCACCCTGTACTTCCTGTGCCCGCTGTGGCTGTCCGAGTGTCTGCAGCGCATTCTGGATCTCAGGTCTACACGCACTGTCATAAAGAACGGAGTGATCAGCACGGAGAGCCTGCGGGTAGGTGCTGCTAATCCTATTGGAATTAAGTTTGGTTTGAAAGCTCCTATATTATGCAAAATTGAGAGCTTTAAGTCATGTTATAATGCTGTTACGTCATCAAAAACATACCTGAATTTGTTTTTCCTTCACACATGTTTATGTAATATTGTATCACCTTCCTGCCTTTTACCTTCAGTAGACCTTGGCAATTCTAAATGATTCTAGTGACAGTGTATAGAGTTTAAAAACACAGTGGAGTACAGCACATCCTCATTACCACATCACTCATCACTCAGCACTAAATATGCAGGGTTTGTCTTAAACATGTGTGAATGAAACAAAACACATCTCCAGGTATGTAACGACATTATTACTTAGATCAGAACATAGTGTGAAATAGGCTCTGTTATTCCTGTAATTCATTCATTTCCTTGTTTATAGGAGCTGCTTATGGGGACGGGCTTCACTCAGCAGACAGAGGAACAATATTTTCAGTTTTTGGCCAAATTTGAGATTGCACTTCCTGTTGCCAAAAATGGGTAATGCATTACTGCTGTTCATCTTTTTCCATTATTTTTGTAGTATATTAATGTGGCTAATAATAAGTGAGTGAAATTATAAAAGTTACTATAGAGGTGGGAACTGACCAGGAATCTTGTTTAAAATGTATATTATTATTGATGATGATGATGATGA
>JACN01095426.1:0-12880 GCA_000787155.1 Scartelaos histophorus
CCTGTCCATATTTGTATAGATATCCAGGATTTTATTTTTTCACTATTATTATCATTATCGTGACTTGATTTGTCATTGCAGAACCTTACTTGATGGTTGTCAACATATTGTAAGAAATGTAAACCAAATAATGTGTGAGTTTGTGGAAATAAATGGGATTTCCTATTGAAAGAGCCATAGTACAATATGTTATGAGCTGTTACATAGTTTCCTCACAGTCAGACCTGAAGTTGTGTTTTGTTTCAAACTAAATATGCAGGACCTGTATGCTAAACATGTGCACGTTTAGCATACAGGTCCTGCATATTTAGTTTTTCTCTCAAACCAAAATGAATGAAACAAAACGCAACTCCAGGTGTGTTGTAGAGTAGGGAACAACATTATGACATGGCTTAAAGCTCAAAGTCAATTTTGTGGAACATGGGGTCTTTTAAATCTTTCTATCTAGAATACTCTTACCCTTTAGAGACCCTTTCTTGAAGTTAAATTTGAAAAAAGCACACAATCAAGGTGGGCTACATGGTGTTGTATTTTCAGAAGCAGTTAATAAAAATACAGATGCCTCAGTCGGTTTGTACAAATGAAGAAATGATCAAACAATAAAAAAAAATAGTGGTGACTTCATGCATTACAATACTTAAGAGTGAGTTATATGTCCAGTCTACAGATCCATATGTGGGACGGGAACGCATTCTACCACAGGGCCCTCTGCTAAGGCCTCTGTTTAATACTACCATCAGAACTCTAGTACTTTTACACAGATAACACTACATGCCTGGCCAATGGATGTGTGGACTCCAAATATCATCTGCTTGTGCTGCTGACCTTCTGCAGTCGCTTGTTTCACATATGTATTCATCTTGAACCAAAATTATTCATATCGCAAATGACCAAGTTGTATCCATCCAGCAATTTTCAAGTAATGTTACTGAGATACATAGATTACTTCTGGGGATACTTACAAGTCCTTTGGCTAGTTAACGTCCTTGTCCAGAAACTGTCAAGCCTAAGATAAGACCTGTTTTGGTTGTGGCTTACAGGGAATTATATTTACCAAATAACCTCTTAATGAGGAGCATTGCATAACTTTTCTATTGGAGGCTGCTTGTTTCCATGGATAAGTTTTTGCATTGCCTGGAATGTCCCACAGTAGGCCTTTTAAATATATCAATTTTACATATATCCAGTTACAGCAAGCTTTATTGCTAAAAGAATATCTCGAAAACATGCTGTGGGTGAGTGAATTTCCCTCTCCACAAATCCAACCTGTAACCTGCCTCTCCACAGATCCGACCTGTAACTTAGACTGGCACCTGCCTGCCTCTGTGATTGATGAGTGGAACATTGCAGGTTTTTCAGGGTTTTTCTGTGTTATTCCAGGGAAATCAGTTGTGGTTTTGTTTACACATGGCCCTGTTCTGGCAAAATACAGGTTCATTTCTGGGTTAGGCTGTGTGTGTGTGTGTGTGAATAGGGCATGTTTCTGGAATGTCAGCAGCACAGGCATTAGTGTTTCCTACTGCAGTGTTATCACCGCCTTATTAGAGTGACGTCATAATGAAGATATGGTTCTGCTTCTGGTTCTAGTGCATGAGAAAGCCTTGCTCTGGTGGTAGGTCTATTGTTTCCATGTTTTTGGTCTTGCTTTAGGCCTAAGTGGAGAGTTACAGTGAAATGAGAGGTCACGATGGCAACATTACGTTTTATTCTCCCCAATACTTGGTGTCCATTTCAAAAGCTGCATTCATGTGACGTCGTAAAAATGGTTTTGACAAGCTGCCATAGAAAAGATAAGTGCAATACAATACAATGTTAGCGTTTGAAATGTAGTGATACAAAAATACAGTTTAAAAAAAGAAAATGGAGAAAAGGTTTGAAAAAAGTAACATCGGTCTCATAGTATGCTGATAAAATAAAGTGCAAGACGAGACAAGACCTCTAAAAGTTGATTTCTATACAAATGCACCAAGATCTATGTTAAAGAGGGGATATTTTACTTCTGTGGGGTATTAACCGCAACACACAACCTTTTAGATCCCCATGTTACCTTTTATTGTTTTAAAAATGCTGCATTATTAACATATATACGTTTCAATTTTGTTTTTGATGCTCCGAGTCCCCCTCTCAGTCCCTCCCCCATCGCATCAGGTTTGTCAAGTTGGTGAAAAAAAACAAACAAAACATAATACCCTCTCTTTTAAACAATATGGTCTGTAGCCAAGAAAAAAGTTTTACATGAAAGGAGTTTTTCATAGTGTATATGTTACAGCTGAAGTGACTCTCAGCTGGCCTGGAAACTCTTTCAGGTCCCCTCAGGAGCTGGAGGATCTGATCCGATTCTATACAGTCTTATAGAATGCCTGGCTTCCTACTTTTCCCCTAACATAGTTTTGTGTAATTTAGAAGAACAAAAACAACCAACTAAATATCACCAAGTTAATCAACTAAACTTACCAAGTTGGATTTGCTAAGCTTTTAAAACTTAACTTGGTAATAACATCTTATCCCTGGATGTCTCAAGATTTATTCCAATTAACCAATTAAATATGATAGTTTTTTTTTTTACTGCTAAACTATACATGGTGTTAAAGTAGGACTCTCTTCTGTTCCTGTCCTAGTTTTTTCCCCATTTTAGTTCAAACTCTGTAATTTTGAGCTTTGTTTAAAACTGTAACTACAGGTGGTAGCACACACTAAGACTGATCAGAGCAGAGCTGTGTGTCAAAAACTCACATCTACAGAACACACTTCTGTACTAAATAGGAGCAAATTAAATCATGATTCAAACTGAACAATTGCACTGCTCTAACCCTGGCCACAGTGGCCCTCCATAATAAAGCTCTGGACAACCCAGAACTCCAGAGGCCCACTTCAGTCTCAGAGGATGGAGCTAATGCTGTTAAACAAAACTTCTTGATTAGCCTGTTAAAAGTGCTGAGTTTTCCGATAGCACATGAATGCAGCGGGAGGGGAGACTTTGTAAGGGACACAGCCAACACCAAATAAATAAATTATAATGTTTATGGTACATTTTACATTTCATACAGTACATTCCCTTGCTAATACTGCTTTGTACACATGCCAGCCACCTCATCACCGTCCCGATTTGGCCTTCACCTCTATGACTGGGCTCCTACCAGGGGAGCTGGGGCACCACTGTGCCCCTGCCGTGGAGCCTCTGTCCTGGGCATGGGATGGTGGGGAGCCCGGGTAGGTGCGTGCACTGGGTGGGGGAGGAGGGGAGGCACTGAGGGAGCGCTGCAGGCAGGAGGAGGAGCTCCGAGGGCGCGGGGGCGGGCTCAGGAGCAGCCCTGCCCTGTCTTGTACCAGAGCGGTCAGACTGGACAGGAAGTCTGCGTCACTAGTGCTGGATGCTCGGATCCGGAGACGACGCTTTCTGGAAAACACCACATGAGTGGGCAGGGTTAGTACAGCCGGGGTATAGTGGGCACTGTAATTAATCAAGGTCATGGCACTGACAACGCACGCGCGCACACACAAAAAAATAATAAGTAATGAGACTAGTAATAACACCTATGCCACATCATCACGGCTTGTACCTGTAGCTGCTGTCAGCCCCTGTCCTCACTGGGGGCCGGCCTGGTGGGGGTCTGGGCACAAACTTAGTGTTGAGCTGCTCCGACACAAAGGAGGTGCTGACGGGCCGGGGGATCTTACTCCTGCTGCCTGAGCTGGAGCTGAGGGACAGGGGATCCTCACGCTCAGAGGACAGGCGGTCCCGGGGCAGGGCAGAGGGCAGGTTGTCACAGGACAGAGAGGGTGAGGGTGAGTAGGTGGGGGAGCCGTGCAGGGGGCTGCTCCAACGCTTGTGCCTCTCGTGGGCTAGCTCCTTACTGGGGGAGTCCAGAGGGGTGCTGGGATCTCGCACCGGGATACGGCTCAGTCTGGGAGAGGTGGGAGAGTCTCTTCTTCTGAGCAGAGCTGGAGGAGGGGAAGAGGACACTGTGACTGTGCTCTCTAGAGCGCCCCCTGTGGTCTCGGGGAGGGGCTGCTGGTGGGGCTCGGAGGAGCGGTCAGGCAGGCCTGAGTCACTCTCTGGGTCGCGCTCTGGGGTCAGGTGGGCCGTGGGTGTCTTGCTGGGGGTTAGTTCCTGCCTCTTCCCCCTGTCTTTAGCTGGTTCTCCCTCTTCTGATTTAGCCAGAGGAGCTTCCAGGGCGATATCACTACGGTCTTGCACTGGGGACTGGGATAATCCACTGGACGACTGAAAAATACAAACCCAAGACAAAGCAGGGATCAGGCAGAGGCACATTGATGCTCAAATGCTATCTAAGCTTAAGGATGCATTTTAGCCAGGCAAAAATATTCTTTTTTTCTTGCTTCTATTTCTTCTTTCTTTTATTTGGAAGTTCATAATATAGAGTACTTAATATTAAATATTTAAAAAGTTGCTGTTCTTTAAAACAGCATTCATGATTCATGATTCAGATCATCTGCCCTGTTACAACACAGTTTTTAACATTAAAAGACATCCCCACATATATACTCTGGTCTGGTGCTGGGGGTTCAGAGGTAGCTGTACCTGCTCCTGGCTGCGGCCCATGATGACTGACGGCATGTGGCCTAACATGCCAGGCAGCCGCCTGTGACCCAGGAGCCAGGTCCCAGGGACAGACACAGGGGACAGGACGGGACTGGAAGGGACAACGGCCTGTCCCTCTGGAGTCTCCGTCTCTGCAGCAGCAGCGCTTGCTGGTTTGTCCTCCTACATGGTAAAAGCAACACTGTGCTGTCATGAAAGGGGTTATAAGATACAAGGTTGCTCTGATGGTAAAAACAATTTCAGCTAATGGTAACATCTGACATCTTTAAATCTATCTCAAGGCCCTAACCTGATAAAAGCCAGACTGATAACAACTCTAACAGGGTTAGAATGGATCCATAGACCATATACATCAATGGACAAAGCTAACGCGCTAGCCGCTAAACAGGAAGGAGACTCTTCCGGCTCCTTCTGACTCTGTCTCCAATTGACTTACATTAGTCAATTGGAGACACTCGTCTCTCATCTCTCTCTGTACCTGCTGCTGTGAACCTCGTCATCTTGGTCTTAAAATGTTCTTATTAACCCGCTCTACATGATGATTTTTTTTTTGGCCATTTTGTTTGCCAAAAAAATCCTATTCGTAACATAGAGCCTGGCTCCGGAATTGGCTCCTGTAACCGTGAACATCGCAAGCCTCATTTCAGTGGTGCTGAACACTACGGATGATGTCACACTCACTTAGTCCACTTCTTTTATACAGTTTAGGAACGGATCACACAGGTGCCATACAAGATGGATCCTTTGAGTTACAAAAATCAAACATCACAAAGTCTCAAAGGGAATGGCACATGGACACACACAGACAGAAAAGCTCCACATAAGACTAATAGTGCAAAGTAAAACACAGTGATGTACCTTCACCCCCTCTTTGGCTACAGAGCCCTGCTCCAGCTCTAACATGACCCATTCTTGACTGTCACCCTCTTGTGGCACAGGACTGAGGTTGAGGGCCACAAAGCCACTGCTGGCGGCACCCTCCTCTGGGTCTGCGGTGGCAGAGCCCGAGTGCTCCTCCCCAGGCTGAGCTGCCCGCTCGGGGATGGACTTGTCTCCCATGTGGAAGAGGACGGGCCTTTGTTTACCCAAGCTGGCA
This sequence comes from Scartelaos histophorus, assembly GCA_000787155.1. Classification (NCBI taxonomy): domain Eukaryota; kingdom Metazoa; phylum Chordata; class Actinopteri; order Gobiiformes; family Gobiidae; genus Scartelaos; species Scartelaos histophorus. The sequence continues at coordinate 5,661 of JACN01095426.1, forward strand.
AGAAAACACATTACAATGAGCTAACAAGTTGAAACAAAGATGAATGTTATTAACAATTCAACAAAGCAGTTTTGCATTTTTGCCAATAAACCCATGTATTTTTTCCCATGTATTTCAGTCTGCTGTCTGCATCTAATTTTAAAACATGTCATTTTCCATTAATCAGTAAGAGTGCTGTTAGCTGCTGTTAACTTTACCATGACAGCTAAATTCAGCTCTCTTAAAGCACTTGTATACTAATATATGTGAATAATTAGGATCCTCAAAATGCAAAAGTTAAGTGAAGAAGAACTTATGACCAGTGGTCATAAAATGTTAAAAAAAAGAACTACTTAATTCATAAAGATGGTAAAATGAGGTACAGAGTCCCTGAAATACAAAAATGAGAAGTATATTGACAGAAATTAATATCTTGTGTGTTCTAGTTTTAGGCTGAATTTAAACAATTTCTATACTAATTTAAAAGAAAAGACCAATTTAAAATCCAGACTAAAATGTTAATTGACCCTTTTGCTTCTTATTTTTAGAAGGTATGACTCAATTTTCAATAAATATTTTATGAACCATTGACTATGACATGGACAAGCTAGCTGCACTTTATGTGCTGCCTCCTGGTGGTAGCACGCAGTAACGGTAGTAGTTCTGGTGCTGTGATGGTTGAAGCGGGTGTTATACTGACTATGCCTCCAGGAAGCGTTCGATGGTGGGCTTGGGCTCCGGGGCCAGTCTCTTCTCAAAGGCCAGGCTCTGACTGTGCCTGATGCGACGCAGCAGAGGGGCCGCTCGCTCCAGGAACATGGTCTCAGAGCGGACCCTGCGTGGGGAGCTCTGTATGGAGCCAGTATTTGGAGACTGGTTCCCCTGGTTCTGACTGTGCTCGTCCTCACTCACCACCTAAAGCACACAATGAGAAAAAGGGTTTACACGCTTTTAAAAATGTCACACTGGCAGAGGTGGGTAGTACTCGGTTACATTTACTTGAGTAACTTTTAAAATAAATTGTACTTTTACGGTAGCATAGTATGAGAGAGAGAATATGTTATGTTACTGAAAAAGGTAATGTGGTGACTTAAGCAGAGTATGTGAGCAGAACAGTTCCTGCCCGTTCTGGTTCTGGAAATACATTTGCATTTATTTTTCTCACACTTTTCAAAAGTTTCAAATATTGTAGCAAAGGTTAACCAGCTACATGGAAATAATAACCATAATGTGGTTGTACTAAGTCCAAAAAGCACATTTAAAATGCAAGATTCAGCTAAATGTTTTAATGGCAGGTTTATAAAGATTATGAAACAGATTTTAAATAAAGTAATAGGTCTTGTGGTCATTAGTCACCACTTAGGTCCTGCTTTCAAGCTTTTAATATACATTATTTTCAGAAAGATTATAGGGAAAATTTATGAGAAATTTACTTCCAGAACTGGGGGGTGGGTGGTCACTGTTAAGCTCCATACCCTTCCAAGTATAGACAACACCAATAAGTACCTAACTACAGGTTAGGTTAGCACCATAGACTGTAAGGGAGATAACTAATGAAGTACACAGTAGCTGCTGTGTTCCAAATAGGAACACGAGCGCTTCCGGCTCCTACTGGTCCTGGCCCCCATTGACTTACATCGGAATATTGTGGCCTGTCTCTTTGTAACTGCTGCTGTGAGACTGGTCACCTTGATCTTAAAATGTTCATATTAACCCGCTCTGCGTGATCCTGGTGTTTCTATTTTGCCATTTTGACCGGAAAAAGAAGAATTGCGAGCTTCATATGATTGGAGCCAAACACTATGGGTGACGTCACACTCTTAGTCCACTTCATACCGTCTATGGTTGGTATGAGTAGATCCAAATGCCCACGTGACATGACCCACCTTCCTGATGACGGGCTGCAGCAATGGTTTCTGGTTGCGGTTGCGGTCAGTGTGGTCCCACATGTCTCCTGTGGGGGGTGCTGTAGTGGGGGTAGGAATGGGGGGGCAGTTATCGGCGTCGCTCAGCCTCTCTCCCTGCAGTACGTCTTCTGTGTTCTCCCTCTGGAGCTCCCCAGGCAGCACTGAAGCATTGGCCATTCTGAGGAAAAGACACAGAGGTCAGAGGTAAGCAACGCTAGGGTACGTTATGCTGTGGCACTCCTTCCGGACATTCAAATTATGTGTGGGTGATGACAGATGTGGGATACGCATGGGCTGGGGTTGCACAAAACACACAGAATGCAAAGGGAGAGATTTAACAGTGAGAGCAGTTTTAGCTGAAATTCTCCTCAATACAGTATACTTATATCTGTCTCTATTTTACTAGGCAACATTTCAGTTAATGGTCATTAATTAAGGTTTGATCATCCAATTCAGGTAGCTGCAAATCTGCTGCAATTGCTACTAGTAAATAACCTAGAGTAGAGTAGAGAGGAACCTCAAAAGCAGAGAGAGCTCAGCTAAAAAATGGTAAAGTGAATATAGTTTAAATAGAGTGTATAGAGTTTGCTCCAGTACAGACGATTCTGGGACTCTGTAGTGCCTTTATTTAGAGGCTATGACATTTGTCAACTGGATAAAAGTTTATTTGGTCGAATATGTTTCACAGCTCATCCAAGCTTCTTCTTCATTTCTGGTCAGAATGCTAGAGGACAATTCATTATATCTGCCTGAAGGGAGGAACTAATCTGCCTGAAGGGAGGAGCCAACACCCTGTTTGTTTACAGTTTCTGTTTGTTAGCTCAGCCTACTGAACTTGTGGGGTCATAATTAGCAGAATAATACAGGCGGCAAATAATGGGTGTTTACACCTCTGGGCCTGACTTGGCTCACCCTGTTGTTTTCCTAGCTTGTTTTGATTTAGGTTTGAGGAGAGAGTTATAAATGAGAGAAAGCTGATGTCTGAGGCCCATTTCTGTTTAAGGAAGGATTCTCTTTCTCCTCTATCTATCCTCTTTAAACACCCCTCTATTTAGTGCTGTGTAGCAGCAGTTGAGGAGAGCTCTCTACAGTTGGGTCTTTGGCTCCATGCTACAGAGCTCTGGTCTATGGCATGATGCCATATCATATGTTGTATGAGGAGGGTGGAGCCTGTCCTGGTGCTTACCCTAAGTATGCGGGTGTGAGTCTGGTGAGTTGCTGTGTGGTGGCCACTGCAGCGATGTTGAGCATGTCCTCTGCGTCACACTTTTCCCAGTCATATGGGTCATTCTCCAGCACACTGTGGCTCTTCATGGCTTTGTCAAACACTGAGGTCAGGAGCTGAGAAGAAAGCATAAAGTCAGCACAGGGTCAGCACAGAAACAGAGAAAGAGGAGCCAAGTCATGGGCTCACTTGGTAGTCAGGTTTGGTGAAATAGTCCAGAGTGGAAATGTGGTCCAGGAACGTGCTGAACTCAGACGGCAGGTGTTTGAGCATGAGCCTGTGGTCGTACGTCTCCTTCAGGTTCCCCACTTGCTCCTGTGGGAGAAAAATCAATATAAAATCAATAAATCAAATATAGATCAATGTTGCCTCTAAGATGCACAAGTGCACAATTGCGCACTGCCCAGATATTCAGCATACACATCAGATTCTTTGCAGTGCAGAAAATAAAATCTAACCTGAACTGATAAATACAGCGCTATTTCAGACATGGAACGACCAATCTGATAGATTCAGTTTTCACACGTGAATGTGCGTTAGGGACCAACTACAGCCAACTACAGACAAACTCCTTTCAACCACATTTTGCTTGCTTCCTTCAGTCTGACTGTAGTTGTCGTGCACATTGCCGCAGGCCAAAACTACCTCAGAGCGGGAGGTCCGCACAAGCTAAGGGGAGCACCACCTGCACACACTGGATGGAGGAAACAGTTTGAGGCATAATGGAATCCAAGCCTGCTTGTTTTGTTTCTGTTCAGAGATTTTGGGGGCCAAAACGACAGGACTTTCTCAAAGTCTGAAGCCTGTCAGCATAGCGTTACACCACAGACAGTACCGTAGAGACCCATTACGCACAGAACCTATGCCATGAGGTTACGCATGTAAATGCTGGGGCGAAAGGGCGAAATACGCATACAGTGCAGGACAAGGCACCAAGCGCGGTGGGGTAGCAGAATAGCCCTCCCTCAGCCCGGTCCTCAGTTTAAAAATGAATCACCATGAGAAAGATTAACTGTGCAGCCATAACAGAACAGCCGTGTTTAGTACCTTGTCTTTGATTTTCCTCCAGGGGAGCTGGCCCACCATGAACTCTACCAACATGTAGAACAGGGACCACAAATCATCATGGCGACCCATTTCCTGCAAGTACACAGATCAGTTAGCACGACACATCTAACACAGCAAGTGAACGATTGATCATCAGAGTGTGAATTTGAGCAAGCAAGGTTGTGTTTACACTTGCACATAATGTGATAATATTCTATAGAACATCTTCATGGACATCATTGTCCTGATTTTAGGTGCCATTTTGAGGACTTTTTGAGGACTGAGATCGTTAAATATTTTGTGTTGAATACTTAATACTAATAATTTGCATCAATCTGAACCCACCTGAATAGGTTATATAGCTTTGAGATCTATGGTAGCCTGTCAAAATGTTGTTGTTCCAATCTGGTTTATGGTAATTTCCATGTAATTACAGGGCCTGAAACAATAACAGGTCCATTTAACACCACCAACAAAAAGAACCAAGGTAAAATGATGTGCTGTCTAAAAACTCAAGAACATCAACACTCCTATGGTCAGAATGTAAATGAGACATTCTGTTGTCCACAAGTTTTACTGTTATATTAAAGTCTACAAACAGGTTTGAGTACTCATTTCACTAAAGCATAGTTAACATCATTATTTGAAGATCTGATAAAAGTTTTTAAAATTTTGATTAAGTTTATAATTTTTCTTCCTAGTTAGACATGAGCAGCAGATGGGACATACATAGAGGTAATTCCATAACTGTTACCTAAAAACCATTATGTAAGGACTAAAACTAGTCTAAATTGCAGAATAGTTATGATTGGGCTAACAAAAGAAATTATAATACTCTTATTTTGTTAAATAAATGCTTAAACTGGCAAAAGTGCCTTCTTTGTGTGCAAATTGTCTCTGCATTTTACATACAACTATCCATGTTGATGACATCCTTCCTTCCTATATTTTTGTACATTTCTTCAACATTTTTATCACAGGTAGACACTTGAATGATATAAAACTAAATATTTAGCACAGGTACTATCCCACCAAAAGAACTGGAGAATTAAACCACCGTCATTTGCACTTCAACACAGCTGTGCAATCCATCAAGCACCCCCTTTGACACATGTTGACACTTACTTTGTTTTTGTGGGCATTGATGGAGGCGTAGCGCACTGTTCCTCTAAAGCCTGCCACCGGTCGAGGCTGTAGCAGAGGGAGAGAGCACACACATTAATACAATTGTCCCAGAGCAAGACACACACTTCTAATAGAGCCTTTTAAACTGTATGCTCTGAGCATGGGAGCAGGGTCATGAATAATGAAATGGGAAGAGCAAACCAGAGGCAAGGGCCATTTGTAGGCTGTCAAAAGGAAACTGGTAACAGCACGCATGACTGTGTGGAGTTTGGATCAGTACTCCTATTTAAAGTAGACATATTGTGCTGTGCCTGCTATATAGTTATAATGTATGACTCCTCTGAGTCATTATGTTATAATTTGGACAATTGCAATATTCATCTTAAACCAGTCCAATAAGTTTGCTTGTTGGAAAATTACTCAAAAGTTAATTTAGCTAGGTCCCCTTTAAAGCCCTACTGCTTAACTCTCTTGTGGTGGCAAATGGACATGCTTGTATGGCTTTATAGAGACAGAAAGTCAGAACTATACTTTTGGAAGTTCTCCATGGAAAGAGATACATTCATGCCACACTGTGGAACATTTCAGGCAATAACATAACATCTCCATAGAGAGAAACAGATGGCATAACTGACAATGGATACAGGTTACAAGTGGAAAAGAAAACCTGCTCACAGTAAGTGAAATGTAAAAAAGATTTCAATTACCAGTAAAACACTTAAAACACTAGAAATATTGCGCCCACTACTTTGCACAGATTAAAAAATAATTAAATTAAATTATATTAAAAATAATAATAAAATAATAATAATTTAAAAAGTGAATCTAGGTCTGTGGTGTTTCCTTATATGATGAAAAATACACTTTGCTTTTAGCTGCATTTCATTAAAGTAAAACGAAATAAGTGCAATGTTACACCATTAGCAGCCAGGCAGGCTGGTTGATATCATGAGTTTAGAGTTGGGCCATATTTCTCTCCCTCACTCTAAGTGAGCGGAGCCAGAAGACGCTAAGCACTTGGTCCTCTGTGTAAAATGCTGCAGACGGGTGCAGAGCTGTGCTGGGCTCTTACCGGCCGCACTTCCTGGCTCGAGTTGGTAAACTGACGGGCCAAACCGAAGTCCAGCATGTAGCAGCAGCGGCACGTGCTGGCCAGCCTCCCCATGGCAAAGTTAGACTGGAACACAAATGAGCAAGGATAATGAGCAAGATACATTCAAAAACAACATGGCATGTGCTGCCATATGAATAAAGTTTTAATCAAGATTTAGTCATGTCTTATAGTGAATGGACAGCTTAAGTATTTTTTATGATCTACAGCCAATCCTTTGTCAGTAAAAGCACAATAGGAGCAAAATTCAAACTTTGGAGGAAAAAAATGTTTGTTTTTTAAATAGAAAAGAATAGAAATTTAAAATCAAGACTGATCAAAAAGAGAAAAAAAAAGTGATATGGATATGGCTACTACTTTAAAGCAGGATCTGTGTTATTTACACATGCTTTTCAAGTCACTACAGCCAACATCAGGTTTGTAAAGCTGATCAAATCAATAGTTTTTTGTAGAAAATAGTGTATAGTAATGAACCTTTTCCATGGATATTTGAAATTAACAGATCTTTTTTCGATTTATGTCTTAATAACAGGAGCGAGGCACAGTTTTCCTTATGGCCTCTTGTAATGGCTGAGATTTATTTAATACTATATTTCTATATTTTATTTTTACTTGTACATATGCGTTTATATATTTATATGATTGATACATGACATCAACCTCTTGCCATTTCTGCTACTTATTTAGGATTTATTATATAATTTATTATACTGTTATTATAATATGGTGTGACCCAACATTCCCTCTAATTTTTCATGTGTCTTAGCAAACACACAAACTCTCCGAGCATTACTTAGACCGCAGTATCACACCTGAGATCATCACA
>KN509016.1:4756-16739 GCA_000787155.1 Scartelaos histophorus
TAACAATGTACAAAAATATTGTGACCACGCCCCTTTACAAAGTGGAAGTCTGCCATTTTGGATTTGTATTTTTTTCATAGGATTAGGTGTTTGCGGGGCTCGACGTTTGGGAGTTGCGGCGTTTACGGGGGCGGCGTATTCGGGGCACGGCGTTTTGGAGGCGAGGCGTTTGCGGAGCGCGGCATAGGCGCACGCAAGGGCCGATCATCGCCGCTTGCGGCTATATTTGTTATTATTACCATTATATATTTTTATCTCCGCCAAGGAGATTATGCGATCGAGTCGGTTTGTTTATTTATTTATTTATTTGTCTGTGGACAGGATTTCTCGGAAACTATTGGACGGATCTTCGTGAAATTTTTACCAGAGGTAGATCTTGGCCCAAGGACCACTCCATTAAATTTTGGTGATTATTCGGATCCAGATCTGGATCCAGAATCCAGGTCTGGATTTACAATCTTGGTAGCATATCTCGGAAACTGCTGGACGGATCTTCATGAAATTTTCTGTGTCCACGTCATCCCTTGGCAGAGATCAGAAATCTCGGATTTCTCTTGTTTCATATACCTTAAGTTTCTGAAATGTTTTAAAATATGCATTTCTAGGTCTTATTCTCTGTAGCTACACACATAGTTGATAATCCCCCTTCAAGCTTCATACATGGAATATGATTATATGTCCAAATGTCTATGAGAGCAGGAAGATGTGACAAAGTGCACAGTCATATTTGAACTGCATAGGCAAGTCCTCTAACTGTCACAGAATGGAAGATACTGCAAAAAATGAATGACTGAATGTTGTGAAGTTCCCATCCACGGTTCCATCCTTATTCAACTCACCGCATGTGTGTTTGTATCTGTGCATGTGCGTCTCTGTGTCTGCGTGTGTTTGTGTGTGTGTGTGTGCGTGTGTGCAGGGAGATGGATGCTCTCGCAGACAGGAGGCACACTCGCAGCAGCATCCCAGGACCCCTGCAGGGAGAGTAAGAAACCCACATTTTAAGAATTTTAATTTCTTTGGGACACAAAAGAAATAACCCTGGTGTGTGTGTGTCCCTGTGCAGTGGTCAGGACGTGACATCCATCCTACAGTTGGTTCATCACCTCATCCGTGAAGAGGAGGAAGAGGAGAATGTCCAGACACAGTGAGTCCAGACTAAGAACTGTTCTGTAAATAGCCGCACTTCGCTGTGTCTGCTAATCCTTTTTGTATGTGTGGTCAGCAGGGGGCAGCAGGTGGGAGAGCAGGCTCACATGGCTCTGCTGGGGCATAGTCTGGCGGCATACATCTCCGTCCTGCCCCGGGACAGGCTGAGGAGCATAGCCACCCGTGTGCTTTCCGACAGTACTCTGTGGCTATGCAGACTCTTCAGGTGAGGCACAGGCTAAATACTGATGATCCTCAGTGCCCTTCAGCTAACACACACTTCTCCAATACGTTATCAAGATCTTAGGCTGGTCATTGGTGGACTAACCAATCAGAGACACACAAGGTCTGTTTTATCAAAATGGATATGATATGATATGAAAACATAAATAGCTGCAAAACTGAAATAAAACAAATCTGATGGCCTGATGACCTGACAGCCCTGTTTGGCCTTGGCTTGAGATGCAACAAACGGAGTAAGGATAAGACTATAAAAACACCTGGTGTATTTTGTTTCACTGTTCAGAGCTATGAGGACTATGAGAATGTGTGTGCATTCTTTTATGAGGACCACCCCCTGTACCTGCTGTGTGCCAGGTATGAGAATGCATGTGCGTACTTCCACGAGGATGACAGGGACGGCCTGGTGCGTGTGTGCCGGCTGATACTCCATGCTCGCTATGAGGAGTACCCCTCTGAGGGCTACGGGGCGCTCACCTCCAAACAGCCTGTCATCTACCTGAGCGCCTCCTGCAGGCCGGGCCTTGGACAGCACCTCTGCAGCCAGGTACACACACTCCATTTGACCGGGGGTAACTAGAGCAATAGTCACATGTCTATGGTTCTAGGCTCTATTCATGCTTGCGTCACAAACCAGGATGTGATAACAACTTCCAGCGGGCTCTGTTTGCGATAGTAAGCCTGAAAATGAGAAAAATGTCTCAGTTTTGTTCATCTCCATGTCATTGTTGCGTTCTTTTATTTTCGGTATTAAAACAATTACAACTATATTTCAGTTTTCATCATTTCCTCACTGACACACAACTCTGAGCTCACTAGGTGCATGCAAATAGAAGAGATAAGGGTGCCAAATTTGAGATGATTCTAAACAGCACATATCTGTGCAGTTTTCATTTTACCGCTGATCACATTTACTTCAGTGGGTTTTGTCTGTTGGGTAGAGCCCAGTGTCAGGTCGGTATGAGAATGCATGTGCGTACTTCCACGAGGATGACAGGGACGGCCTGGTGCGTGTGTGCCGGCTGATACTCCATGCTCGCTATGAGGAGTACCCCTCTGAGGGCTACGGGGCGCTCACCTCCAAACAGCCTGTCATCTACCTGAGCGCCTCCTGCAGGCCGGGCCTTGGACAGCACCTCTGCAGCCAGGTACACACACTCCATTTGACCGGGGGTAACTAGAGCAATAGTCACATGTCTATGGTTCTAGGCTCTATTCATGCTTGCGTCACAAACCAGGATGTGATAACAACTTCCAGCGGGCTCTGTTTGCGATAGTAAGCCTGAAAATGAGAAAAATGTCTCAGTTTTGTTCATCTCCATGTCATTGTTGCGTTCTTTTATTTTCGGTATTAAAACAATTACAACTATATTTCAGTTTTCATCATTTCCTCACTGACACACAACTCTGAGGTCACTAGGTGCATGCAAATAGAAGAGATAAGGGTGCCAAATTTGAGATGATTCTAAACAGCACATATCTGTGCAGTTTTCATTTTACCGCTGATCACATTTACTTCAGTGGGTTTTGTCTGTTGGGTAGAGCCCAGTGTCGGGTCATTGCATGTTTCCAAATGTCTTCCTGGTTTGTGACCTAAATGTGATTAGAGCCTATTAATAAGACTGTATTGAAATAAAGCCATAAAGCATATACATCTCTGTATTTACTGTGTGTGTGTTCAGCTGGGCCTGCCTCTGTCCAGCCTCTGCACTGTTCCCTGTAACACCATGTTTGGCTCCCAGCACCAGATGGTAGGTCCATACTTGTGTACGTGTAAACTACAGTACAAAACAGGCTAACACTAAAAGAGAGATGCTAACCCTTTAGTTTAATCTGCCAAAATTACTTGCTGCTCAGAAAACTTTCTGCCTAAGTCGAGACTTAAAACCAGAGGGGACAGGACCTTCTCTGTTCCAAGCTCTGGAACGCTCTACCCCCTATGTCTGAATAGCCCCCACAGTGGAGTGTTTTAAGTCTCATCTTACAACCCACTTTTACCCTCTGGCTTTTAACACCGCATGAGTTATGTGGTCCTCTGGGTCTTTTATTTGTTTCATAAATTTTATCTATTTACTGTTATTTTATGATTTTTATGGTTTTGCTTTTATTTGCTTTTACTGGTTTTATTATGTTACAACTGGTATGACCAAATTTTAGCATTTTACCTTTTTGTTGTCTTCAATCCATTAAGGCTACTAAACTACTAGAATTAGTATATTTTTAGTAGTAAATGTCAGCCTATTTCTTGATCAAATTAGTAATGGGGCATTGTTGCACACGGACGCTTTAGCTTTGTTTAGTTCTTATTGAATTCCCTAACCAGTAGCTTTAGCTCATGAGGATTCTTATGTGTATGTTTGAGGATGTGGCACTGCTGGACAAACTGGTGCGAGAGGATGTAGACTCAGGGAAACTGCCTCTGCTGCTCATCGCCAATGCAGGTGCACACCCAACAACACACACACACACACACACACACACACACACCCAACAACACACACACACCCCAACACACACACACACACACACACACTTCACGTGCTCCTGTGGCTCTGACCTACTTCTGGACACAGGACTCACTTTATTTTTGTAACACTGTGTAGTATTTGTAGAACCTGTGAAGTGCTTTGTATGCAGTATGAGTATGAACTAGTACTTTGTTGTACCTGTTGTACATTTGTAGTACTGTGTAGTACCTGTAGTATTTGTAGTACTGTGTTGTATATATAGTATTTGTAGTACATGTAGTACCTGTAGTATTTGTAGTACTGTGTAGTACCTGTAGTATTTGTAGTACTGTGTTGTATATATAGTATTTGTAGTACATGTAGTACCTGTGACACACACACACACACACACACACACACACACACACACACACACACCAAAATGTTTGTAGTACCCGCTCTGTCTGGACATGTGTCAAATAGGGACTGGTTTATTAATACAGTTAATCATTACTTATACACAACAACACAAAACTATTGTTCATAAATCTGTAATCTTTGTCAAATATTTGCCTGGTAACTGTCTGTTCAATGGGTTTCAGCTCCCTGTTGTATTGTGTACTGTTGCCTGCCTTATTTAGTCTCATGCAATAAACTCTTCTCTGATCTCTTTTCCTCTTCACTCTGAGCTAACCTGAGGCTCACATGTGTCTGAACAGGTACCCCAGCTGCTGGCCACACAGACAAACTCTCCCGCCTCAAGGAGTTGTGTGAGCAGCACAACATGTGGCTCCATGTGGAGGGGTAAGTACGGCTGGTGTGTGTGTGACATATCTGCTGTCATGTCTCCTACATGTGTAAGTGTGCTCTGTCCTCCTCAGGGTGAACCTAGCGATGCTCTCCCTGGGCAACCTCAGCTCTCCAGTCATGGTAGGCCTGCTCCCTGCTCACAGATCACGATCATGTATGTGATAGGTTTATGTTAATGTCCCTCTCATGGGTGTCTCCTCTGGGGTGTCTCCTCTGGGGTGTCTCCTCTGGGGTGTTTCCAGGCGGCCACCCGCAGTGATAGCCTGACCCTGACCCCTGGACTGTGGCTGGGGTTGCCGGCCGTGTGTGCAGTCACTCTATACAGACACGAGGACCCCGCACTGGTATGGCACGTTCTATCAATCAATTAATGTAATTTGATTCGTCTACAAGGAGCAATTCAACTACAGTAAAATACAGTAACTGAAAGCCCAAACAAAAGTCTGGGTGCAGGTAGGGTAACGGATAAGCAATGATTTTTGGATGAGCTGTTGTACATGATCAATCAAATGTCTGGGCACTCACTGTGCTGTCGTGTTTTCAGTCACTGTCTGCGGGCCTCATGTCCAGCGGGCCCCTGGAGAAACTGAGGGCCCTTCCTCTGTGGTTGTCACTGCAGTATCTTGGACACAGTGGCATTGTGAATAGGATCCAACACGCTATGGCTCTGGTAATGTCCTGTCCTCCAGATTGACACAAATGTTTTCCCTGATGATTTTTATTAGTGACAACATTCATGCTGTGCTTTGTTTGCCATTATAAATAATAGCAATATATTGTGCATTGGTATCTTTAACTTTTGTCTCCTCAGAGTCAGCAGCTCCTGGAGAAACTCAAACCTCTGTTGTCCATCCAAACTTCAGTGAGTTACCAATGTTCTATTCTATAATTTGGGATTTACAAGTTTTTTTTTTCATAATCTCTAGACTACTTTGCTGATTTAGCTGTGTGATGTTCATGAATTGCAGATAAGTGTTTTTACAGTTGCATAGAGAGTGGAAGTGAAGCATTCTGGTCTGTTCAGAAGGACAGTCTTAGTCTAACATGCACAAATCAAACAAAAAAATTAACTAAAGACTTGGGTGGTCCTCATGACCTGTGCCTTAAACCCACAGGATGTGTTGGAGGCACAGGTGTCTCTAGAGGAGGCCTTGAGCATGGTAAAAACCAACTCACATCTAGACTAGTGCTGCTGTAGTTTAAACTAGTTCACTGGCATCTGCTCTCTTGGATGCGGTGACCAAACGGTGAGGGGGCAACACAAGGGTGCATGGATGTGGACAGGTCTGTCCTCCAACCCCCCTGTCCTGCTCCTGCTCGTAGGTCTGTGTGTGTGGAGTGTGGGGATGAGAGTGAGTGCGGGCTGCTTGTTTCCAGGCTGCAGTGTCCCCGAGGCCTCCCCTCTCCGGGGCATCTGTGAGGGATGTTCTGGGCTCTGTGCTGCTGTCTATTGTAGGTGGGCTTTAGTTTCTTTACCCTTCACACTGCGTGCCCTCACTCACTGCCATCAGTACCAGGCCCACCATAGGTGCTCTGCTCCCATCACATGGCTCCAGAAGATTTACATGGAACAACCACGTGGCTCATGAATAATAGGGCTTAGGAGATAAAGTAGAAGTAAATTAATCCGGTTCAAGATATAACATGCCAAATAGAGGGTCCTGAATAATCACAAAATGATCCTGAATAATCAGAGCTCTGGAACAGGGCAATGATGGAACTGGTATGAATGTCTGGAGACCTTTTGACATGTTTTATTAATCTCTTTATTTGCCAGTCTAGACTCAAGTGTGACACTAAACAGTTTTGTACTACAACACATTATTTACATTTGAATCTGAATTCTGTCTATAATTGTGGCTCCTGAATAATTCCCATGAAAGCCCACATGGTGTTTGCTCACTGATCCATCAGTGGTGCAGAGAGGAACAGTAGTTTTAATGTTCACTCTTGTGTTGGTGACGGCTGAGGTAGTATGCTCTGAGTCTATCTTGAATTATGCTGCTGGGAGGATTCAAATCTGTTTTAATGGAAGGCTTAATTACAGTTTTATGATTCCTAGAGGACGGCCTGAGAGAAGGAAGGAATCTCTAAAAGCACAAAAGTGACTTATTTAAATGGCCCATATTATGCAATTTTTCTTATGTTTCCTCATCACAAACAGACTTGGAGTTGTGTTTTGTTTCAACACACAAACCCCGCACAGTTAGGCTGCGCTCCGTTCCTCCCTGTGATGTCATGTGGTAATACAGGAAGTGGTCTGCTGTGTTTTTAAACTACATACATTTTTACTAGAATCATTTGGATCATTTCTGCCCTGGAACTGCTGATCACTACTGAAATAAAGGTAAAAGGAACTTTAAAACTATAGCTTCATGACATCACAAGATGGAACAGAGTATTTTGAACATGTTTTTGAGAAGGGAACAGCATTTTAAAGCTCACAAGAGTCAATTTTGCGCAATGTAGAACTTTTAATCCCAAATGCTCTCTCACTGATCATTAGTTATACCTATGTGCTATACATTATGTTTACTTTTTAAATTCAACATTTGTAAGTTAATGTTATGGGTTCTGACACATTTCATGAGCCTGTTGCAGTGACCTCATTAAGCTTTAGTTCGATTCATTTCACTGTGACCAAATAAAGCTTAATGCACCTCCTCCACCACACACACACACACACACAGACACACTCTCACACACACACTCACTCTCACACACACTCACTCTCACACACACTCACTCTCACACACACTCACTCTCACACACACTCACTCTCACACACACTCACTCTCACACACACTCACTCTCACACACACTCACTCTCACACACACTCACTCTCACACACACTCACTCTCACACACACTCACTCTCACACACACTCACTCTCACACACACTCACTCTCACACACACTCACTCTCACACACACTCACTCTCACACACACTCACTCTCACACACACTCACTCTCACACACACTCACTCTCACACACACTCACTCTCACACACACACACTCTCACACCACGTGCTCAGGACTCCATGTCTCTCCTGTTTATGGTGCCACTCATAACACACATGACATCCATAGAGCTTCTTCTTATGAACTCAAACTAAACATGGTACATGATACTAACATACGAACAGTGCATGCAGGCTGGTGGAGCAGGCCACAGACCTCCTCCTCCCCACAGTCGAACATATGAGTGATTATAGAGCACAAAAAACTTTTAACCCGGTGTGTCTGTGTGTCTCTGTCTGTCTTTCTGTCTGTGTGTGTGTGCGTGTGTGGTGTCTTTTCAGGTGGAGGATGAGTTCACTTCTCCAGTGGTCCTCTTCAAGTTCAGCCCAGACAGGAGCACTGGTAAACCCTGACTGACACCACAGAATGGGGCTTGTCACACACACAGTCATCCCGTGTGTGGTTCGGTGTAGTTTGTTTCTTTGGCTTTACTCACAAACGTACAGCCATTCAAATTTATGTTGTATGACACAAAAAATGTGGTAGGGCCATCACTGTAATTGCCCATCACTTAAAGGAGCTGTATGTAGCTTGCACTGTTTTTTGTTGCACTACAACTGAAGCTGCGTTGCCAGAGCCTTAACCTGCAGATAGAGACACATCTATGTTTGTCTCATTCTCAGTATATGGACAGACCATGTCTCACATGAAAGCTCAGAACCTCAAGAATTCACTCACTGAGCTGATGAGGCTGCACTAGCACTGATTCATGCTGGAGTTTAGGTAGTGGCTATGCAGATCAGAGAGTGAGAATAGTGACCAGGGACCCTCGCCATCACGTAGCAATGCGCCAGAGCTTTCCAAAAATGTATAGTTTGTAGGGCCAAAAAAAAGCGGAACATTGTTCCAGTGGACTACAATACCAAGCCAATGAAGGTTATGGAAAAAATAATCTATATTTCAAGTCTATGAGAATTGCATATTTTTAAGTGTTTGTTTAAAATTGCTATGTGCTAACTAATGTCCATAATGTGACACATTTAAAAACTAAACTCTTTTGTTTTGATAACATTTGGTTTATAGAGTTACAAAAAATAAACTGATTCAGTTTAGTCATAAACCATCTCTTCACTTCAATTCACTTTCTTTTGAAAAACCATGGCTCTTTCTGTAACTGCTGCAGTGAGCCTTGTCATTTTGTTTTTAAAATGTTTGTATTAACCTGCTCTATATGATCCCGAGTCCACTTCTATTACACAGTCTCTGAGTATAGTTAAGTGGTCATTAGTTAACACCTCGCTGATTAGCACCCTATAAACTTTCCAACTTTGAATATTTTTTGGAATGTCTACTGTGAAAATGAAATTTATTTGGGGAAAATGGGAAACATACTTGTGGTGGGCTGTGAGTGTACTATTCAGAATAAGTATTGAGTATCAAATATTTTCTTTCATATAGAAATTTGAAATTATTGTGTTGTACTGAATGAACAATGAAATGTCCTTGCTCCAGAGTCCAGCGGGTGGTCTGTGGAGAGCTACAGTCCTTCAGAGAAGGAGGTGCTGGATACCTTTAACAGATGGGTGAGCTCAGCCTGCATGTCTGTGATGGATGACTGAGTCCTGCAGGTGCTGTGAGTGGGTCCCATGGGTTCTGTTGGGGTGGGGGTCTGACCGCTGTGTGTGCTTCCCCCTAGCTGGGACAGGAACTCGCTCGCCTGGTCCCGTCCTGTGGGGTGGATGTGGTGGAGCTGGAGGATGAAGGAGCCTGTGTCCGCTTCAGCCCCCTCCTCTCAGCGGCAGGTACCAGCATACCATTACTGCACACATGTTCAACACATGTTCAACATTATGAGCAGAGGTGGGTAGAGGAACAAAGTTACTTCATATTATTCATAATATTACTCAAGTAGAAGTACAAAGTAGTCTTGGACTACTTAACAGAAAGATACAAAACTAGTATCTAATGGAGCAGTACACGAAACACAAGCCATTTCATATTGCTGCATAAAGATTTGTCACTTGTAGACTTACTCATAGTGAGAAGGAACTACAACTCTTACTCAAATAAGATTACTGTTACTTTTATACCAACACTACTCAAGTAAGACTAAAAGTGTGCTGCTACAAAAGTACACTAACGTACAATTTCTTTAAAAAGTTACTCAAGTAAATGTACCTGAGTACTACCCACCTCTGAAGTCTTAAATGTGATCTATTTTAGCACTGGATGGCAAACTCAACAAACCAAAACAGGGGTAACAATTTTTCAAAACCAGAGTAATTATAGAAAATCATATATTAATCTAAGGCCAGTCTATAAGCACAGGAAACAAGACTTCATCACTAAGACAATGAACAGCAACAGTATGTTGTGTTCCTGTGGCTTCAGTACTGGGAACACAGCCAGAGGACGTGCAGGGGCTGGTGGACAGGCTGGTAGATCTGCTTCCTTTGCTGACCTCCACGGTGGCCCTCAGACAGGACTTCAGAGAGCAGACCCTCAGGCACCGGCCAATGCTCACATACCTGGAGGAGAGAGGCTGGGCTGGGCTGGGGGCTGTCAGGTAACAAAGTGGTTCCCTACTTGTTTTGTCTTAAGTACACCTTAAGAAATGTCTCAAGCAATTATATAACTATAATAAATATACTAACATTTATGCCAAAATTATCCTGCAGACTGAGTCTGAGATGAGTTCTTCTCCCAGACTAAAGACACTCTGTTCTCCCTTGTGATGTCATGTGGTAATACAGGAACTTCATAGGTGCTCCACTGTGTTTTCTAAACTCATTATAACTTCACTAAAATTATTTGGATGCTTTCAGCTTGGGGACTGCCAATCTCCACTGAACTAAATGCCAAATATAGCTGTTAACTAGAAAGCTACCACTACATGACATCACAAGGTGGAACTGAGTATTTTGAGCTTTGGAGATATAGACTTATAATAAAGCGTTACTCATGCGTGAATGAAACAAAACACTCCAGGTATATTTTGTGGCAGTAATAACATTATAATATGACTTGATGCTCACAAGTCTATTTTTTATTATATTAGTGGTTTTCAAATTGTAGCACTTGATGAGATTATACTTAGAGATGGGAGACAAGACAAGACATTTTTCTTTTACATTGTACTTTATCATGAAATAGTGGAAAGGTAAATTCCCAAATATGGAACTTGATTATTTCTATAACCATGTTGAATTACAACAAAAATCTGCAGTTGAACAATTTTCATTTTATCTGTATTCAATAATACTGGCCTATAGAATGTTATGATGTCATCTAATTTTCTAAACTCATTATAACTTCACTAAAATTATTTGGATGCTTTCAGCTTGGGGACTGCCAATCTCCACTGAACTAAATGCCAAATATAGCTGTTAACTAGAAAGCTACCACTACATGACATCACAAGGTGGAACTGAGTATTTTGAGCTTTGGAGATATAGACTTATAATAAAGCGTTACTCATGCGTGAATGAAACAAAACACTCCAGGTATATTTTGTGGCAGTAATAACATTATAATATGACTTGATGCTCACAAGTCTATTTTTTATTATATTAGTGGTTTTCAAATTGTAGCACTTGATGAGGTTATACTTCCAGATGGGAGACAAGACAAGACATTTTTCTTTTACATTGTACTTTATCATGAAATAGTGGAAAGGTAAATTCCCAAATATGGAACTTGATTATTTCTATAACCATGTTGAATTACAAGAAAAATCTGCAGTTGAACAATTTTCATTTTATCTGTATTCAATAATACTGGCCTATAGAATGTTAAGATGTCAGTTAAACCCAGCAGTTGGACCTTCCAATTCCATCTTTTGTGAAATCAAGCTCCCCCTGTTAGGTGTACCTCCAGGGGTCTCCTTGCCCTTGGTTGGGAAACACTGAGGTAAGAGACATGCACTCAGCTCTACTCGGCCTGCATCTGCCCGTCTTTCATGAATTCCAACTAGTGACAGCATTCTTCTGGTTCAGAAAAAAAAAAAGATTTCTCCAGTGTTCATTCCACAACACATACAATTCTCTGGCTTTATTTAAGGCTGATATAAGAATATAAGTACAATAACATTTCCATGGAGACAAGCAGAGTGCAAACCCTCCTCCAGAAAAGTTCCATAGTGCTCCTTTACCAGAATACAACCTTGACATTAAATGTTTGAAAGCATAAAGTATAATTGTAAACATGTGCAGGTATGAGCCTCAAAGCGAGGGGCTGGATGAGGAGCGCAGGAGTCAGCAGGGGGCGCATATCAACCGTGAGCTGCTCAAGGGACTACAGGAGTTGGACCCAGACATCAGCTTCTGCTCCGGTCAGTTACCCTCCAGGACATGTCCCCCTGTCCCACACAGTCCTCCT
>KN509017.1:3478-17407 GCA_000787155.1 Scartelaos histophorus
CTGATTGACACATGGAACAGCCTTCACTGATGTGGAAGGGTCCATTGTTTTAACGCAGCACCACCTAAACCCGCTCTGACCCTAAATATACTCACTACTACTACTAGTACTACAGCGGGCAGCAAGATGGAGGCGATAACAGCACCTGCCAGAAAGGAAAATGAACAGAAAGAGAAACACAGAGAAGAAGGAAGAGGAAGAGGAGGAGGGGAGGAAGGAGACCTCAAGTACACTGCCAAAAACACTTAGAACTGTAGAGGTGGGCAGAGTAGCCAAAAATTACAGAATACTCAAGTAAGAGAAACGTACGCCAGGTTAGAAGTAAATTGGATTCTAAGAAACTACTCGGGTAAAAGTAATTGAAAGCGTTAGTCAGGAAGTAAGTAAGTAGTAAGTAAGTAAGTATATCTTGTATGTATATGCATATGTGACAATAAAGAGAAACTGAATTGAATTGAATTGAATAACATCTGACTGAGGTAATTTAAAGGACAAAACGTTAAATAATACATAAGGTACATAAGGTATTTTCGAATTCTAGACACAAAGTTGAGAAAAAGTAAATCATATCTGAAGAAGTGGTGCAAAAAACAAAAAAGTTCAAATTATTTCATATTTCTATAACGTTTTTGTCACGTGTTGACTAACTAAAACATTTAATCAAAGTACTGTTATGTCATTAAAATATTACTCAAGTAGGAGTAAAAGTAAAAGTAAAGTAAAGTAAAGTAAAGTAAAGTAAAGTAAAGTAAAGTAAAGTAAAGTAAAGTAAAGTAAAGTAAAGTAAAGTAAAGTAAAGTAAAGTAAAAGTATACTGCTAGAAAAGTATATTTTACATAAAAATAAATGTATTAGCCACTTCTATAATGGTAGCTTTGTTTGACTGTTTATTGCTTTGCTGATTTGCATCTTTCTATGTCCTCAAATCGTATCGTTTTGACTCTGAGCGGACTCGCGTCTCCACAAACCTGACTCTCTACCACTTGTTTCCACAGAACTGATATTTCTTTGGCTATAATATTCCGCAAAATAGCATAAAACACATCTATCTCCGTGAAGAAAGTGCCGAAATACAGTTTTAACTTTCTATTTCAAGCAGAACCTTTAGAAAGTTACATCCTGTGCCTTTGAGAACACCAAATATATTCTCGTGTCTGTTTTAAAAGAGGAGGAAGAGGAGGAGGAGGAGGAAGGAGAGTGGAATAGCAGACAGACAGAAGAGTAGCGACAGGGAGAGTGGTGAGTGGTGAGAGAGGGGTCCGATTCAGTTTCACTTAATGCAGCGGTGGGGGCCCTCTCTGCGGCTCGGGGCTCCTAATGTAAATAGTGAGCAGCACTTGTACACCCTGCACATGTGAACACGCTGTGGTCCTGTTATACGAGTCTGTCCAACCAAACAGCGCTCGCCAACCAGCGCCGAGATCTACGCCCGCTGCAGGATTTTTCCCAAGAAACGAGCGAGAGAGGGGAAGATAGAGGGATAAAGAGAGAGTAGAGAAAGATGGAGAAAGTTGAGAGTTTGAGAGAAGGGTTGTATAGAGAGACAAAAAAGTAAAGAGGTAAAGAACTGAGAGGTAAAGAGAGGGCAGAGAGAGAAAAAAGAATGGTGAAGGAGAGAAAAAGAAGGTTAAGAGAGGGAGGAGAAGGTGGTGAGGGTTGGTAGAAAGAGAGAAAGATATGGAATTAGAAAAGAAGAGACTGATCAGGAAGAGGAAGTGTGTTTTCAGCATGAGGTAAAATAAAAATTAAAGCAAGGCAGACGGAGAGAGAGATGAAGAGACTGAGAGATTAAAAGGGAAGAAGGTAAAGAAGTCAGAGAAAAAAAAAGAGAGAGACAAAGGTAAAGAGATATAGAAAAGAGATGGCACAAAAGGTTAGACGTAAGGGAGTAGAGAGAGGAAGGCAAAAAGAGAAGGATAAGACGGGGAGGAGAAAGCAGAGAGAGAAAGAGATGGAGTTAGAAATGAAGACAGAAAAAAAGAAGAGACAGACAGATGGAAATGAAGAGAGAAAAAAAGAAGAGACAGACAGATGAAAGATGAAAAGGAAAGGAGGTAAAGAACAGGGGAGACAGGGAGAAAGGACAAAGATAAGGAGATAAAGAGCAAGGAAGAGAGAGAGAGGAAAAGGAAAAGAGGTAAAAAATAGGGAGAGAGACAGAAAAAGAGTCAAGAAACAGAGAGAGAAAGAAGAAAGAGATAGTGAAGAGTGGAGAATGTGGTGAGGATTGGTAGAAAGAGAGAGTGAGAGGAGGAAGCAGAAAGAGAAAGAGAGTAAGAAAAGAAGAGACAAACATATTGTTGGCACGAGGTAAAATAAAATTAAACCGAGACAGAGAGAGAAAGAGAGAGACGAGAAGGAAAGGAGGTAAAGAACAGGGGAGACAGAAAGATAAGAGAAAGAGAGAAAGAAAGAGACAGAGAAGAGAAAGCAGAGAGAGAGAGAGGAAGAGAGAAACGAAAAGGGAGATATAGAAAAGAGATGGCACAAAAGGTTAGACGTAAGGGAGTAGAGAGAGGAAGGCAAAAAGAGAAGGATAAGACGGGGAGGAGAAAGCAGAGAGAGAAAGAGATGGAGTTAGAAATGAAGAGAGAAAAAAAGAAGAGACAGACAGATGAAAGATGAAAAGGAAAGGAGGTAAAGAACAGGGGAGACAGGGAGAAAGGACAAAGATAAGGAGATAAAGAGCAAGGAAGAGAGAGAGAGGAAAAGGAAAAGAGGTAAAAAACAGAAAGAGAGAGACTGAAAAAGAGTGAAGACATAGAGAGAGAGAAAGAAGAAAGAGATAGTGAAGAGTGGAGAATGTGGTGAGGATTGATAGAAAGAGAGATAGAGAGGAGAAAGCAGAAAGAGAAAGAGAGATAGAGAGAGAGGAGAAAGCAGAAAGAGAAAGAGATAGAGAGAGAAAAGAAGAGACAAACATATTTTTTGTACGAGGTAAAATAAAATTAAACCGAGACAGAGAGAAAGAGAGAGATGAAAAGGAAAGGAGGTAAAGAACAGGGGAGACAGAAAGATAAGAGAAAGAGAGAAAGAAAGAGACAGAGAAGAGAAAGCAGAGAGAGAGAGAGGAAGAGAGAAACGAAAAGGAAAAGAGATACAAAACAGAGGGAGAGAGACAGAAAACGAGTGAAGAAACAGAGAGAAAGAAGAAAGAGATAGAAAAGAAGAGTGAAAAAAAGATGAAAAGGAAAGGAGGTAAAGAACAGGGGAGACAGGGAGAAAGGACAAAGATAAGGAGGTAAAGAGCAAGGAAGAGAGAGACGAAAAGGAAAAGAGGTAAAAAAACAGAAAGAGAGACTGAAAAAGAAGAAAGAGATAGTGAAGAGTGGAGAATGTGGTGAGGATTGGTAGAAAGAGAGATAGAGAGAGAGAGAGGGGAGAAAGCAGAAAGAGAAAGAGAGAGAGAGTAAGAAAAGAAGAGAGAGAGAAAAGAAGAGACAAACATATTTTTCGTACGAGGTAAAATAAAATTAAACCGAGAGAAAGAGAGAGACGAAAAGGAAAGGAGGTAAAGACAGAAAGATAAGAGAAAGAGAGAAAAATAAAGAGAAAGAGAGAACAGAAAGCAGAGAGAGAGAGGAAGTTAGAAAAGAAGAGTGAAAAAAGAAGAGACAGATGAAAGATGAAAAGGAAGGGAGGTAAAGAACAGGGGAGACAGGGAGAAAGGACAAAGATAAGGAGGTAAAGAGCAAGGAAGAGAGAGACGAAAAGGAAAAGAGGTAAAAAACTGAGGGAGAGAGACAGAAAAAGAGTGAAGAAACAGAGAGAGAAAGAAGAAAGAGATAGTGAAGAGTGGAGAATGTGGTGAGGATTGGTAGAAAGAGAGAGTGAGAGGAGGAAGCAGAAAGAGAAAGAGAGTAAGAAAAGAAGAGACAAACATATTTTTGGCACGAGGTAAAATAAAATTACACAGAGACAGAGAGAAAGAGAGAGACTAAAAGGAAAGGAGGTAAAGAACAGGGGAGACGGGGAGAAAGGACATAGATAAGGAGGTAAAGAGCAAGAAATAGAGAGACGAAAAGGAAAAGAGGTAAAAAACAGAAAGAGAGAGACTGAAAAGAGTGAAGAAACAGAGAGAGAGAAAGAAGAAAGAGATAGTGAAGAGTGGAGAATGTGGTGAGGATTGATAGAAAGAGAGATAGAGAGGAGAAAGCAGAAAGAGAAAGAGAGATAGAGAGAGAGGAGAAAGCAGAAAGAGAAAGAGATAGAGAGAGAAAAGAAGAGACAAACATATTTTTTGTACGAGGTAAAATAAAATTAAACCGAGACAGAGAGAAAGAGAGAGATGAAAAGGAAAGGAGGTAAAGAACAGGGGAGACAGAAAGATAAGAGAAAGAGAGAACAGAAAGATAAGAGAAAGAAAAAAAAAAAAAGAGAAAGAGAGAACAGAAAGCAGAGAGAGAGAGGAAGTTAGAAAAGAAGAATTAAAAAAAAGACAGAGAGTGAGACCGATCACGGAGAGGAAACGTATCTTTGGCACGAGGTAAAATAAAATTAAACCGAGACAGACTCCTTTAAAGACAGAGCCGAGCTTCAGAGCCGACGAGAGGAAGCACAGATCTCCCAGAGTGAAGAGTTCATGATCTCTTCAAAAATGTCCGCCGCATCAAGTTCACCGGTCTCCATGGAGCTGGGAGCACCGTGACCTCATTGGCCGACAGCCCGATTTGAGGCGCCTGATTGGCTGAGGCACATTCCGCATTCGAATCCACTTTAACTTACATGGCCATTAATGTCAGTCTATCAAATTATACGCCTTCTGAGAACTCATTTACGTGTGTTGAACTTGTCAAGAACCCAAGTACACCTCTAAAAACACTTAGCAAAGGCCGCGTAGAAAACGGGTAAATAGGTAGCTTTGTCCGATATACGTCAATGTTTTGAATGTATGGCTATGCTGATTTAGCTAACCCTGCTAGTCCTCAAATCTTATCCAAAACCCTAACCCAATTTAAACCTAAGGACATAAAGAAGCAATGTCATCTATTTGATCGTACCTAATTTATTATGATTCCCCCCGCTCTCTGCTATATGTTGGTAATGTCATAACACCCAATTCAAATGTCTTTTTATGTCATCTCAAAGTTCATGTGCAGGGTTTGAACTATAGCAGAACCAATCGAAGTTTAAGAATACCAAATATATTCTTGAGTCTATTTTATAAGATTTAATAAAATGCAATTATCTACAGCTATTTTTTAATTATAGTAACTCCCACATGTTTTCTTGGAGGTATAGGTTCAGAGGTTCATGGTTGGGTCAGGATCAAATTCTTGGGCATTGCTAATTGAAACTTAAGAATACTAAACATATTTTAGTGTAAAATGTACTTTATTAAAATATATTACCTACAATTACGACCTTGAATGAAATCATTACTTTAAGTGTATTGTGTCAGATATAAGACTTTCTATACTTTCTATACTACAGGTTCATGCTGAAAATGTCATTTGGAAACCTGATTGGAGGCTTAAAATATGCTCTTTATATAGAAAGGTTTGTCAAAATCTAAATGTATTTTATTGCAATCTGAAAATATCTGTAAAAGACGGTAACAAAAATACTGTTTGCCATTTTTTTCAAAACTGAGATATCTAGTTTTGTAATTGAACTCTTTATATTTTCAGTTAGAGAATTTTTTTTTTGTTTGTATGTTTGTTTGTTTTTTAAATGAAGACAAGTGATGCCATTGGGTTTACAAGTCAGATCTGCGTAGAAGTGAGCCCACTCATAAGAACATATTTAGGATTTTTTTTCTAGCTTCTAATTAAAGATTTAACAGAAAAATGGATTCTTGTGAGCTGTAAGGCGTGTTATAATGTCGCTACCCCCATTTAAAACATACCTGGAGTTGTGTTTTGTTTCATTCTCATATGCTTGGAGCACTTCCTGTATTACCACATGACATCACAAGGTGGAACAGAACATTTTTGTTAGAGAGAAGAACTCAGCCTGAATATACAGGGTCTGTGTTAAACATGTGAATGAAACCAAACACAACTCCATGCACGTGTTTGAGGAAATTATTATAATTATAACATGGATCAGGAAAATGGATCAGAAAATACAGTAATATGGGCCCTATAATACTATACTGTGGAACATTACAAGATTATAATTAGATCTCCATGGACACAATCAAGTGATTGGCTCCGGAAAAGTAGCACAGTGCACCATTTATGTACTTGTACTTATCTTATCATAAAATCTACTTTTTCCTACTACTAAGAAGTTATGTTGCACACTGCTCTCATTTAATTGTCACATTCATTTGTGGGCTTATGTGTTTCTATAGTTCAGGTTCATGTTAAGGGCAGGCTTTTGCTAATTATATAAAATGCACTTTTATCTCTGTGTAAAATATATTCATGATAGTTAGATTTAGTCTTCCGGGTGTAATATTAATTAGTCTGTGTCTCATTTTCACGTCTAGAGTCCTGTATATTCCAGGTTCATGTTAAGGTGAAATTTTTGAAAACTGCTAAATGAAATGTCCTTTTTTGTCTTGCGTAAAATAGATTCATTAAAGTTAGATGAAATTATACTGGCCTACACGTCTGAGTCTCATTCTCACACCAGGTCCCTGTATATTCCTACAGTCCAGGTTCACGTTGAGGTCAGCCGTGCGTTGGTCCCCGTCTCCGTCCGTCCGTCGTCGCCTTCATCACACGTGTCAGAGGAGCTGTTAGCCGTGTTAGCGCTGTTAGCCTTCGCCCCTTCACTTCACAGGTTAAAACAATACTCCTCATCCTGCCTTTGTGCCCTTGTGCCAGTCTGCCCCGGGGCTGATGGACCAGTGCGGGGTGTGTGGGCACGTCCCCCGGCCCTGGTCGTGTGCTCCGTCCACGTGGGTAACTGCAGACTGCACTGTAAAAAACTATAGTGACATGGTTCTGTGAGACTGTGACTCTCTCATGTTGAAATATTAATATAAGGCTCATGTTTCTTGAAAAATTTTAATAGTTATTCTTAAATGCTTGTACCGATTTTTTTCCCCATGTATTTGAGCAGTGCAGATATATCGTGAGGTCAAAATAAATCCGCTGTGAGCTGTCTGCTTCTAATTATAAAGGTAATAATCAGGAAGTGCGTGTTAGCAAGCTAGTTGTTGCTAGCCTTATTGTGATATCAAAACTCTGCTCTAGTCTCTGAAAACTTGTAAATTTGCTGCAAATAATGAGGAAGCTCAGAAGTGAAGAATAACTTTGGGCCACTGTAAACAATTCCAAATGAGGTTTTTTTTTTTTTTTTTCATTTTTAAAACAGTAAAAGCACCTTTAAATGAATTAATACAATTTTACACATTTAACAAAATTAAAAGAATTCACAATGATACATGATATAACAAAACCAAATTTAATACTTTTTCACACAATCAGTATTATCTTATATTATCCTTGGTTAATATAATACATGGTTGTAATTTAATACATAGTAATAGTACAATTTACGTGACCCTGTACTTGGATTTTAATGGCATGATAATTTATTGTTTCTGTTATTATTTCATTCTCTTTTCATATTTTTGTTTCACCCTTAAGGACCAGACGCCGTTATTCACATTTAAGTCTTCACATTTTTTCAGCCAATCCTTAAATCCCCAATTACTATGTTTTATTTCATTATTCCGTTCTTTTTTGTTTTGTTTTTCCAGTGTGACCACATGCGAAGGGAAGCGGCCATCCACGCGGGCATGCATTAAGCCCCATGTTAAACAAACTCAACATGCAGCGCTTCCTCTTCCTATAACTCTGCGCTTTTATCCGATCGGACCCAGAGGCGAGCAGCTCCGAGCCCCTCAGTACAAAGACCAGCCAGGCCCGGAGGTTCCTGCTTATGGGTCAAAGGTCAAGCACAGTGCCAATGCAAATTAGGAGTGTAGGAAACAGAAAGGCTCAGCGGGCAGATGTCAAGAAGTGTATTAGCAAATGTTATTGGGGCTAATGCGATGCAGGCATTTAGAGAGGAGAATGTTTCGAAGATTATGTCCAGGTTTAAAAGATTATAACAAACTTTGAGCCGCTTCACCCCTAAGCTAAATCCATTGCCTATAGGTCGGCGGCGGCAACCTTAAATCGCAATAAAAAGATGCAAAGACCTGTCATCGATGAAGTTGCGAGCTACTTTATCAGTTTAACTTTAAGAAATGCAAGTTTAGACGTGCGTATGCTTTTGTATTATGAAGTCAACGTGACAAAAATGCAAACTGCAACCCAATTTGTGCACCACGACAGACTTTGACTTGCTTAAATCCAAGCTCAAAACGCACCCATTGAGACTAGCTTTTAACATTAAGTAATACAGTGACACTTTGCACTTTATTTTGTTTTATTTCATCGTTTTATGTTGTTGCATGGTTTTATATTGTGCGGATTTTAATGTAAAGCACTTTGGTCATCTTGAGTGTTGCAAAGATTGATTAATTAATAAAAGATTGATTGATCATTACATTTTAACGACATTTGAACTTCTCATAGGCCTGCCACAATAAAACATTTAGTTAATATAGTGAGTGGGATATATTGCTGAAGAAAATATAGACAAGAAATGCAAAAAGTTCCCCACGAATATGAATAAAATGAGAAATTTTGAACTCCCAAAAATAACTGTTCCATACGTCACATACTGAACATTAAGTCGATACAGTAATTATTGTAAAAGGCCAAGTGTTCCTTCAAATTCTGTAAATATTATTGACTATACATATAAATGGACAAAGCTAATCTGCTAGCTGCCACGTTCCAAATAGGAAGTGTTCATGGGCGCATTTCTAGCTCCACTGACTCTAATTACAAATGATTTTATTTTGAAAAACTGTGAGCCTCGTCATTTTGGTCTTAAAATATTCGTATTAACCCTCTCTGCATGATCCTGGCGTTTTTATTTAGCTTTTTTGCCTGTGATGTCATGCTCACATAACTTCTTTATACAGTCTGTTATTTTGTATTGTTGTAGATATTGTACCTACTCCGCCATAGCCCAGACTAAATATGATAAAGCGCAGAGAAAGGCAGCATTGTAATTTACGTAAGTCCGATCCAAAAAGCAGCGTGCTCCAAAATCCTGGATGGAAAACTTCTGAGGAACATTAAAAACAAATGACATCCTAATGTAAAAAATTACCAACCAGCCCATAGCAGTGCCACCCACCTCATTCCAGCTGGATCTAACCACATCCAGGACACGTTTTTCTATCTTTATACTATCAAGCAAAGTATTTTTTCATCTCACTTCTACACACCTTTAAAAGTCATCAAACGAAACCACAACATCACACACACGCTATTTCTTTTCATCGGTATGATATGCATTTGGAATTTTCTGACCGATGAACCCAAAATCATTTATTTCTAATATTCCCATGTTAGATAAAAGCACTGCTGTATTGCACATTTTACTAACTACACCTTAAGCATGAATAAATACTTAATTCATAATAGAAAAGCTTCAGAATGATTCAGACTTAGTAAATATATATAAAAATCTATAAAGGGTTCAGGACGGAGTGTGCATGCTTTATTAGGATTAATTAGGTATATTTTTTTTGGTTGGAGGTCTGTCATTTACTTGCTGTGGCTGGAATGTTCCACAGTGTGACATTAAACAGCTCTACTTTGCATTTATTAAATTACAGGTGGCTTAATAGCTTAAAATACCTATAAATAAACAAATATTTAGACTGTTAGCGGGGTCGCCTCTCCACAGATCTGACCTGTAACTTGGTCTGGTTTAGTCTCCATGAAGATTTAATGCCGTACTGTGAAACATTCCAGACAAAGCAATAACGATAACATATCCACGGACAAAAGCACGGACCTTGCACCTTTAAATGTTAACCATGTATAATAATATAATATTTCTCATGGTACATTTCTTTTAGGCTGAAAATATGTTCTCTTCCAAAATGAAGAGTGAATACTCGCTTTGTTAGTGTTTCTTTGCATTTTGAATCTTTTTACCATCAGAAATGAGCTAAAAAAGTTTCCTCGAATTTGAATAAAACAACATTTTTTCCCTAAAACAGCACAAACATAATCAAATGTAATGTGCAGACTTGGATCATTCTTTATACCTGCGCAGTCATGTGGGACAGTAGGCGCCTCTGCTCCTGTTTTATCAGACCCAGCATCAGCACAACTCCAGCCTCAAATGTAAAAATGTGAAACGTCCAAGAAGCACAAAGAACTGGGACTTTTGGAGCTGGCAACGCACCAACGGGAAGTCCATGAAGGTGAGAGGAGACGGGGGGAGTGTGTGATACAAACAACATATAGTGTTTTGTTTTTTTTATGTCAACATACTTCAGTGATGTTGATACAGGTAGAGTAAGTTTAGACTGTGCCAAACTGTGTTTTTAAATGTGTCATTACACATTTAATAAATGAGCTTTAATGTTCTACTTTAGTTGTACTTGGAATATTGTATGCACTTGACTTCTTCACTTGGGCTTAAAGACTTGAATTTAACGAGAATTTAAAGCAACCGACTGTGAGGTTTTTCTGAGTCCACTGCACCAATAAGAGTTATTAAACCAATATTAATATTAATGACTTCACTAAACAGTGAATACAATGCTTATTGGACTTTAAATATGTTTTTGTGTGAAATAATGTTCACATATTTTGTAAAAAAGGAATAATGATTTGACCCAAGAAAGGATTTACATAACAATTCTTGCTGGCACAGTGAACTAAAAAAATATTTGCAGCCGACTGCTTTACTATTTTAAGCTGAATCAACTTTTAATTTTTTACTGTGTAATTTTACTTATGTCAGTGTTTCTTAAACTTTCTCCAGCAAACACCACCAAAGTAAATATTTGGCCTTCTGAGTACTACAAAATATAAACTGAGTCTAAAATATGACTTTTCTAGGTCTAAACTGTGGCTAAATACAAAGCCTTAATAGTTAAAGAGCTTTCAGAAGACTATGATAAATGTAATGAAAAACATACAGTTACCTGCCGCACTACTGTTTTTTACTGCAATAACATGAATGAAAAACCTTAATCTGTCCAGAAAACATGAAAATTCACTGTACGTCTACATCAAACAGTCTGATACATTCTGAGATCCTGCAGTCTTTTTATATTTGACCTTAAGCACAGGGCAGTGGGGACAGTGGGGGGCTGGGTGGGGAGACACATAAACCTAATATGACATCATGACAAAGGGATAAAGGATTTGGATGCGACGCCTTCCTCTTCACAGCGACCAGAACCAGATGGTATCCAACGGCAACAAAGTAATTCCGACCACACATTTCCACCGAGAGATTTCGTAAACTTGGGAAAACAGTTTTATGCCTTACATCCATATCACAACATTAAAGCCATGCACATATTTAGTGAGCGTTTATTCATAACAGTCCCTATACTGGAGTCTGTCCCTGAGCAGGACAAGCGTGCTTCTATTTCCCAAACAGATAAGGATCAGAACCAGCCCAATATTTGAATAAGGATCTTTGAGCTTGGTTTTTTTTGCACTTATACAACATACAACAATAAAAACTAAAAATGTATAAGTAAACTATATCTTAGCTTATGATTCGTTTCTGTGTATCAGTTATTAAAGCAACTAATTATATTGAAGTATCAGTACTTATTCTCTTACATACTGTCTTGTTCCAAAATTCCAAAAAGTTTAAATCATTTGATTTGAGTTTTTCCACCTTCAATCATCTATTCTGGGCAGTAAATAAGAAAATTGATGTGTTAGTTAATTTATTGAATTGCATTACTCTAAGATCAGATCTTAAGCTGCATGTCCACTCCATACAGTCACTCCAACCCTAAAGGTGTACCATGGAACTTATTTTGTTGGAGCGTACACCCTCTGCACATATTCATGAAGATGGATCTTGCTTTGCCTAGATTTTTTAATAGTACGGTATTAAATTAATGTATGTACTTGGAGACTAGCAAGTGATGTCAGCTTACAAAACACATCTGTGAAAACATAATGCACCATAAGAATGTATGTTTCAGTGTTTTTGAGATTTTTTGTTGTTTCGTTTTACAATAATACACAGGAAAAAATGTATTCAAATAAACTAAATTTAAAAGCAATAACATCTCTAGTAAGACAAGCAGGTGTCAAACCCTCCACCAGAAATGTTACATAGTGCAGCTTTAAAAATATGTTCATCAATGCCATTTTTACTCAAGTACTGATTTGACATTTTACTCCCACTTGTGTACTCTGATGTTCCTCTTCCTATGTCCATTTTTTACCCTCCTGTTCAATAAAGTCAGTTCTGTGTTGAAGTATTAATAGCTGTGACACAGTTGTGCTGTGTGTGATTGGGCTGCACTCTGGCCTGTAATTGGAGAGTAGAGGGGGCTTTGCAGAGGAGGCTAAGTGAGAGCAGCTGATGTTGCATCATACTTCAAACATTCTTTAAATTAACAATATGTCAAAGGCTACACACAGCTCTGTGACACACGGCGATGCCTTCAGATAAGAGCTGACCCTCACGCCTCCACACAACTCCTCTGTATGACACGATGGACAGTTCACTCCTTTGTGTACTATATTCGGCTTATACTCATATTTATTTTTCAGTCTTTTGAATAGCCTGTGCTCTTATCATTTTAAAAACGTACGCAAGGAAGTCTCAATGAAAAGAAAAGGCCATGTTGCATGTGAAAGCTCAGAACCTCCAAAATTCACTCTCTGAGCCGCAGAGGCTGCATTAGCACTGACTCATGATTAGTGGCTGATCAGCGGCTGGGCAGCACAGATAAATGAGACACTTGTCATGTGGAGGGCCCACCACCTGCTTGTCTTCATGCTGCAAGTCTTAATTTGGAAAGTTATATAGTATGGGATTATTCCTCTATCTCCATGGAGACAAGCAAGTGATGCTGCCGCTTCTTGATGAAATATAGCAGGTTGTTCACTAATGAAAGTGATCGGTGTCAGCGTTTATGAATTTACTGTTTGGACATATATATTTTTGTAAATGTAAATGCCTTGTAGGAAACTCTGTATGTTGTCTGAGCATGACATCATCACAGTGTAGAATGTGAAAACACCAGCAGACTTTAGTAAGAGTAGAGTATAAGCATGTAAAAACCTCACTCTGTGTGTGTTATCCGAGGGTGCAGAAGGAGCAGAGGGGGGCGGCTGGGGAAGAAGCAGATGTTTGTGGGTCTGTTGAAGGCCAGCTGTTGGAATGTTTTCCCACTGCATGAGGAGAGCACGGTGCGTCGCCATTGGCCGCCCCCTCCGTGTCATGTGACCTGGGTCATGTGACTGCAGTGGCTTTGGAGTCGCTGCCGGGGTCACCTCAACCGGCCCGGCCCACGCTGTCCTGCTCCGGGGCCAGAGGGAAGTCACATCAAAGAAGGAGGGTCCTATTCACAGGAGGACGTGGTCTATGGAGTCTACGGGGTCAAGGCAATACTCGGGTCACTGCACGATTTGAGCTAGAATCCACCAGCCCTAGTATTACTACATCCATTTGTATTATTATATGCAAACTAGAGCTGTAATTCTTCATGTGATTAGACTAGACAATAGTGAATAGACTTTTATTTTTTACTTTTAGATTTTATGGATTTATATGGGACGACAATGGCAACAGCAGGTTCTGTAGAGACTTGGTTGAAGTTTTGGAAGTCAATCTGTATCCATCCATCTATACTGCACAACAACAGAGTGCTCCCCATGGATAGTCCCGTTACTACAGGGGTGCTAGTGGAATAAAGAAGGGCTGGTGGAAATATTGATAAATAATCAGTTTTACTCATAAGCTCCTTTCAAAATGTTGTCTAACGAGGTAAGTTTTGAGTCTGGATTTGAGAAGAAGAAGGGAGTCGATGAGAGATTCTGGAGAATCAGCAGAGGGAGAAAGAGACAGTGGAAATGTGGAGCGTTTTCACTGCGCCAGTGAAAACGCCAATCATGACTAAACAGTGACGCA
>JACN01100314.1:0-21356 GCA_000787155.1 Scartelaos histophorus
GTACAGACAAGCAGTAGTTGACATTTATATTACCTTCAACTGTTTCTATAACCTCCAGTTTCTTTTGCTTGACCCCTGCTTCACTTTTGCTGTCTGAAACAGAGGAATTACTGTGGTCAATGGTAACTAAAACCACAAAAAGGCACAGCTGCACTGCAAGTATAGCCAACATTAAGGGACAAGCAATCGTCTATGAGCAAAAGCTGTTTTACAAATACAAAATAATACAAAGCTCATTGCCAAAGCTAACCTATACACAAGACACCTGAAGCAGGACACAATGTAGAGCAATATGAATTACCTTCACTGTCTCATTTTAGGAACAGAAAGCTGAGCAAAAAAAATCCAGCCAGTTAAATTACCTTGTGTTGTTGTTGTTATTGTTGTTGTTGTTGTTTCCTGCTTAGAAATCTGTCCAGTGGGTGGCAGCATGACAGCTAAGATAATGAGAAAAGGTTCAAATGTCCACAATTACAGTAGTTTGTGCATTGACTATAAGACTTTACCAGGCACTATCACATTGTATATAAGATAAAAACAAGTGATTAGAATTGCATGACATTTATTCCATTAAGTGTTAAATCACATTTTACTGTTTTTCTGCCCTTGTGTAATATGTGGGGATACCCTAAGGGTTTATCATGGGTCCCTGGCTGTTTTGAATCAAGTTGCCCTATCTTGACCCCAATCAAATCACTAGTGCTAGCGTTGACAAGGGGGCGTGTCCAGGTTGGGCTGTATGTTGCTGCTGGAGACTGGAGTGGAATAGAATATAATTTTAGAATATAATTTTGGATAGGTCGTGACAGAACTGGCAGAGTTTGTGTTGCAAAACCTTCCACAGACACAAGCACCCCTCTCACGCAAGCACACCCCTGCATGTCCATGCACACGCACACACGTAAACCTTTTTAGTTTTTCTGCGTTCCTCCGTTTGTTCCAATTACGTAGCAGATCAGGGTCTATGTCATGCTCCCCCCATCCCACAGCAGACCTGCTGACCACAGGTCACACCAGCTCCCGCCTGTCCTGGCTACTGCTCACCACTCACACTTCTAGTCTCACGGGTGTCCACTGCATTTGGTCACACACAATCGGATGTCTTACAGATTATGGAATACGTTTATTGCCATATAAATGCTTCTGATTTTACCACAGACATGGATTAAACAATTAACACAGACGAATGGTGACTGCACAGCCTAATGTGCAGTATATGTCTCTTGTGCGCCACTGTGCAAAGCTCTACTGATGGCTGCTACCAAGAGAGCTGCACATACGAGATGTGCATCTGCTCCGCTGTCACAGCTCCGACCTGTCAATGAATGCAGGAGGTGAGCTCTGTCAGAGTTCGGCCACTTTACGGCTCCATGCATGTTTTCTACAGTTCTGATGGTTGCCCATCTACTGCTGAGTAACTGTATAAACAAATCAAAGCGGCACAGTGGGCATACTTTTGTCACAAAATTAAATGGAGCTGATAACAAAGGTACAAGGATGTGCGGAAATCTGACACTACAGAATTAAGTCCACAGACAGGATAAGAAAACACACTTTAGGACAGTGCTGTAAACAGCCTCATGTG
The DNA here is from genome assembly GCA_000787155.1 of Scartelaos histophorus. Classification (NCBI taxonomy): domain Eukaryota; kingdom Metazoa; phylum Chordata; class Actinopteri; order Gobiiformes; family Gobiidae; genus Scartelaos; species Scartelaos histophorus. Next base: position 1,586 of record JACN01100314.1, read on the forward strand.
AATGAGCAGCTTTTATACAGATTGTGATCAAACCAAATTATAGGACAATGCTAAGTCAATACAGGAAGCGGGTGAGGGGCTATGCTCTGCTATGGGAGGGCATCCACATTACCTTCAACTGTCTCTATAATCTCCAGTTTCTTTTGCTTGAGCCCTGCTTCACTTTTGCTGTCTGAAACAGAGGAATTACTGCAGTCAATGGCAACTAAGTTAGTGTTACGCAAAAAAGCCACAACTGTACTGGAACTTCTATGGACAAAAACTATATTTTAAAAATACAAAATAATACAAAGTTTAATGCCAAAGCCAACCTGTACACAAGACACCTAAAACAGGACAACATGCAGGCAATATACCAAAGAACAAACAACAAAGCTCCCAGTGAATATCTCCCACTGTCTAATTTTGGCAGCAGAAAGCTGAGCAAAAAATCCAACTATTTAAATTACCTTGTGTTGCTGTTTCCATCTTAGAAATATGTTCACTTTTAGGAATCTGTCCAGCAGGTGGCAGCGTGACAGCTAAGATAATGAGAAAAGATTGAAATTGCAGTAGCTTGTGCACTGGCTACAAGACTGATATCACTTGCTAGGTACTATCTATCACACTCAATATAAGATACAAAATGAGTTATTCAAATTACATAACAAATATTACATAAAGTATTAAATCAAGCTACAGCTGTGTGTCACAGACAATATCACAATACCGGTCCTGGTCTAATATAAAAATGTGGATACCACATCTTGGGTCCTCTGCTGTTTCGATTTTATATTAGTGAAATTTCTGATATCTGTACAGTCACTCGCCATCTGTCACATCATCGAACAGGCTGCAACAGGGAAGTGACCATCTAAGTAGCTGTTAGTCTTTAAACTGCTTTCTGTTTTCATTGCGTACATAGAACATAAAGGACCAGTACCACAATACTTTTTAAAGTTATTTTTGTTGCATTGGCAAAGTTATCTATTAATCTATCTGGTTGTAATGCTAAAATAAACTGCATTTCAGCTTGTACAAACAAGCAGCTATTGACATGTATATTACCTTCAACTATTTCTTTAACCTCCAGTTTCATTTGCTTGAGCACTGTTTCACTTTTGCTGTCTGAAACAGAGGAATTACTACAGTCAACAGCAACCTAGTCAGTGTTACCTTGAAAACAACACTACAAACTGTCCCAAAAGCCACAAGTATACTGCAAGTATAGGCAATTCTCAGATAACATAATATGATTGGCAAAGCTAGCCTGTACACAAGACACCTAAAGCATATGTGAGGCAATCAAAGCAAAGCAACCAAAGGACAAACAACAAAGCTCCCAGTGAATTACCTTCCACTGCCTCATTCACCACCTGCTTCTTTAGCTTGTCTTTGTCTTCGTCTTTGGAGATTATGGACAGTGCCTCAGGCTTAATGGCTGAAATATACATGTTGTATGAAGAATATGACAATAGTCTAAATCTGTGCAACTTTTAAGACCATAGAGCACTTGAGGAGAGTATAGCAGTGACATATAACAACTTTGGTGTTGTACAACTGCTATTTTTAACATGCAAGTTTCAAAGTAAGACAGAAGCCATGTTGTTAACAACACAAGCACAAAATGACAGGATGAGTAATCACATGTCATATATTGCTCTCCTCCCATCATACCATCTGATGTTTCTGTGGCTACCTGCCCCTGAGGTTCAATCTTAGACACCAATTTGGAAGCTATCACCTTTGAATCTAGAGAAAAGATAGCTATTTACATGACAAATCCCATTTTTTTCCCTCAGCAAACCTTGCCTGATATTTCGAATTGTGAGCAGCTGTAATATAACCAACTATGTGATATGACATACACTTTCAGTTTTATACCATCAGGTTTGGGTTAAACTTATAAAAACACACAATAATGGAAAATTGTGACCACACCTAAATAAATTAATGTGAGAATACAGCTGACACAAAGGATAATATACCGTAGTTAAATAAAATACAAATATGAAAAAAATAGAAAAATCAATTAAGCAATTAAAACTACAAAGTGCCCTACCCTTGACACTGAGTGTGGCGGTGGTCTTTTGGTCTCCACACACACAGATGTAGTCTCCAGAGTCTTCTGGCTGCACTTTGGTGATGAGCAACTCGTTCACACACTCTCTCTGCTTCAGCTGGTGTCTGTCTCCAGACTTCAGGCTCTGTGTGCCCTTCTTCCACTGCACTGAGAGCCCAGGCTTAGAGAGCTCACAGTGAAGACTCACACTGGACCCCTCCTCGGCCTCTACACTCTGCAGCTTCTGGGTGAACGTCGCTGGTAGAGCTGAGTATTAGCAGATTGATAAGTGATCAAAAGACAGACAAGTTACAACCAATATCTAATGTATGACCCCAGGGTCTATAGACAGAACACTGACAAAGCTGTTACAGGTGTGAACATATATAAAAGAAGAACACATATTTAGACTTTTGGGACAAATCCCAATTGAGTGAATTAGGATATAAATCAGGGCAGGGACTATGACAGCCAACAGTCACTTGTATAGATCATATTCTACTTTCATTGAAAAAACAATTTTTAAACAAATCATTTGGTAGATTTATCCTGGCATTGTAGTATGAATAATCTGCAACATGGCAGAATAAAGTCTACATAAAGTCTATATAACAATACTTCACAGCTGCCCTCATGAGGGACCTGGAACACAATGTCCAATCAGAACTCACATGGCACAGGACTGAGACATGACACAACATCAGACACATCTCACATTGCCTATTCATTATAGTAATCCTCCTCCTACCCTTGACACTGAGTGTGGCGGTGGTCTTTTGGTCTCCACACACACAGATGTAATCTCCAGAGTCTTCTGGCTGCACTTTGGTGATGAGCAGCTCATTCACACACTCTCTCTGCTTCAGCTGGTGTCTGTCTCCAGACTTCAGGCTCTGTGTGCCCTTCTTCCACTGCACTGAGAGCCCAGGCTTAGAGAGCTCACAGAGCAGGCTCACACTGGAAGCCTCCTCGGCTTCTACACTCTGCAGCTTCTGGGTGAAGGTCGCTGGTAGGGCTGAGTGCGTATTAGCAGATTAGTAAGACATCAAAAGACATACAAGTTACAGACAATATCTGACATATGACACCCCAGGGTTCCAAGACAGAACACTGACAAAGCTTTTACATGTGTGTACATATATAAAAGCAGGGAACTTGGGAAATCTCAATTGAGTGAATTAGGGTATAAGTCACAGCAGAGACTATGAGAGCTGACAGTTAATTGTATAGATCATATTTTACTTTAGTTGAAAAAAACATTTTTACACAAATTATTTAGTAGATTTATCCTGGCATTGTAGTATGAATATTCTGCAACATGGCAGAATAAAGTCTACATAAAGTCTACATAACAATACTTCACAGCTGCCCTCATGAGGGACCTGGGACACAATGTCCAATCAGAACTCACATGGCACAGGACTGAGACATGACACAACATCAGACACATCTCACATTGCCTATTCATTATAGTAATCCTCCTCCTACCCTTGACACTGAGTGTGGCGGTGGTCTTTTGGTCTCCACACACACAGATGTAATCTCCAGAGTCTTCTGGCTGCACTTTGGTGATGAGCAGCTCATTCACACACTCTCTCTGCTTCAGCTGGTGTCTGTCTCCAGACTTCAGGCTCTGTGTGCCCTTCTTCCACTGCACTGAGAGCCCAGGCTTAGAGAGCTCACAGTGAAGGCTCACACTGGACCCCTCCTCGGCCTCTACACTCTGCAGCTTTTGGGTGAAGGTTGCTGGTAGGGCTGAGTGAGTATTAGTGAGTTAGTTATAATGGACATGACATACAAACACATTAACAATAAGGACACATAACATCCTAAGCAAATGTTGCAACACACCATCAATTCAAAATGCCAGTACAGGTTGGTACACATACATAAAATGCTTAAGGTCCCATATTATGCTAAATAGATATTTAATCATGGTACTATTATATTCCTCATTAAAGACATATTTGAAATTGTGTTTGTTTTATTGACACATATTCCAGTAATCTTGCATCTTTGGTGGTTGCCCTCTTCCATGTCTAAAACTCTCCTACTTTGTGACATCATTATGTGGTGATGCAAGAAGTGCTCCTCTCTGTTTTTCAAGGCTATTGATCTTATTCAGGAAGTTGCCACAGGCACTGCCATTATCTCCAACCCTTTTTCTAGTTGTATCATTTGCACAGGGCTGCCGATCTTGATAGCAAATAAGTTCTATACAAATTGCAAAGCCATTTTCCAGCCTCCAGAGAAAGGGTACATTGTTGATTTGTCGATGCACATGAACACTGAATGTTTTACACAAATCAACCTACTTTATATTCACACTATCTTTTATACTTTAGAGGCAAGATATTTCTGTAGTTTGCCATAGAAATGAATAGCATTCCCACTTAAGTAGAAATGCCAAGACAATCAGAAGTGATCAATCAGAAGATCAATAGCAGTTAGAGGTAAAAGTGGACGGGGCAGAATGAAGTGACTACATCTTCACCAAGCCCGTTCTGACCTCTTAAGTTATCACTTTGCCTACGCTAAGATGATTTTGTTAGCAAGTTTGTAAGAGAAAGTTAATGTTTTTAGCCTGAAAATAATTTCTTCACCCCTTAATACACCAGTACATGTAGCCTTAATGACCTCTTCTGGCAACCATGTTGTTTAGTACACACATAATTCAATACTGAATTGTTTTTACCAGTCTTACTAAACATTTAAGTTGTAAGACTTAAAATGGCAATGCTTAAGGGTTCCGTGACAGTTAAACAAAGTCTGAATAAGAAAATTTTTCTAAAAGCACCTTGGGACTAGAGCAATTTCAGTTACATGTATGAGATAATGCAGAGGCAAACTCTGGACAAACGCAACTTAATTATAGGGACTATACTTAATACAGAAGATTTGGTTATAAATATTCAAATAGATAGTTAATGATCCTCCTACCCTTGACAATGAGTGAAGCAGTGGTCTTTTGGTCTCCACACACACAGATGTAGTCTCCAGAGTCTTCTGGCTGCACTTTGGTGATGAGCAGCTCATTCACACACTCTCTCTGCTTCAGCTGGTGTCTGTCTCCAGACTTCAGGCTCTGTGTGCCCTTCTTCCACTGCACTGAGAGCCCAGGCTTAGAGAGCTCACAGTGAAGACTCACACTGGACCCCTCCTCGGCCTCTACACTCTGCAGCTTCTGGGTGAAGGTCGCTGGTAGGGCTGAGTGCGTATTAGCAGATTAGTAAGACATCAAAAGACATACAAGTTACAGACAATATCTGACAAACAACCCCAGGGTCTATAGACAGAACACTGACAAAGCTGTTACAGGTGTGTACATATATAAAAGCAGGACACATATTTAGACTTGTATCAAAACCCATCTGAGTTAATTAGGGTATAAGTCACAGCAGAGACTATGAGAGCTGACAGTCACTTGTATAGATCATATATTCTACTTTAGCTGAAAAAAACATATTTTTACACAAATCATTTAGTAGATTTATCCTGACATTGTAGTATGAATAATCTGCAACATGGCAGAATAAAGTCTACATAAAGTCTACATAACAATACTTCACAGCTGCCCTCATGAGGGACCTGGGACACAATGTCCAATCAGAACTCACATGGCACAGGACTGAGACATGACACAACATCAGACACATCTCACATTGCCTATTCATTATAGTAATCCTCCTCCTACCCTTGACACTGAGTGTGGCGGTGGTCTTTTGGTCTCCACACACACAGATGTAGTCTCCAGAGTCTTCTGGCTGCACTTTGGTGATGAGCAGCTCATTCACACACTCTCTCTGCTTCAGCTGGTGTCTGTCTCCAGACTTCAGGCTCTGTGTGCCCTTCTTCCACTGCACTGAGAGCCCAGGCTTAGAGAGCTCACAGTGAAGACTCACACTGGACCCCTCCTCGGCCTCTACACTCTGCAGCTTCTTTGTAAAGGTGGCAGGTAAAGCTGGACAATCCAGGCTTTTGCATTTAGTCATTGTATAACAATCCATTGTTCATAATTACAGTACTGAATTATTGCAAAAATCAATTGAATATGAAGAGATAATAATACATGTTGCAAATTATCACATGGAACATGATTTAAGTTAATAATGAAGATGATGATCATGTAAAAATGTAGGAAATTATCATCTTGAGTCTGTTAAAGCAGATTTCTGCTTTAAAAGATTGATTTCTAAATGGTGCTTCACAGTCTTAGTTGTAATTGTGTTATTACATTTGAGGAGAGATGGCTGTAACATGTGATCAAGTTGTTAATATTAGCATAAAAACTTTGTTTAGTGATGGTGGTTTGTTAGAGTTTAATTATATCTAAACTTCACATGAAATTTACAGTTCCAGTCTCAGTTATTAAAATATACAGCCTCCATAAGCATTCACACAACATAAAGGCATGCAGAGTTCCTACCTTTGACAGTGATCTTGGCCATGCTTTTGGCAGTGCCCACGTCACAGGTGTAGATGTCAGTGTCGTGCTCTTCCAGGTTTGAGATGGTCAGGGTCAGGAGGCAGTCTTTCTGGGTCATCTGGTACCTCCCTCCTGCCTTCAGCTCTGTGTGTCCCTTCAGCCACACCACAGTGGACGGGCTTTGGACTGTTTCACACAGCAAACTCACTGAGCCCTTCTCCTCAGCCTGGCTGTCCTGCAGAGCTCTGCTGAACTTGTGGATTGGCTCTACACATAAAGGCAACTATGATTATTGGGCATGTTTGTGTTTGTTTTTCTGTTCTTTTAGCACTCCGTTTTGTTGTTGTTGTTAAACATAACCAGTACATTCTTTAACAGTAGACAGTAGTTTCCTAATTTGAAACAAGCTAAATCCCAAATAAGAAAAATTATTAAAATGTATTTATGTGTTTCGTTACTTAACATTGTTTTGAGGCTAAATTGGAGAAGTCTGTTTGCAGTAAAGCAACTAAAAGTAAAACAATTAAAAGACTTCTTAAAAATAACACTCCAGGATACTCGTCTGCCAAACTTCAATATACTCTATGTTTAATCTATACAGTGAAACATTCTAGACAATACAATGCAGTCATTTCCATGGAGACAAGTAGGTAGTGAAACCCTCCAGAGTTGCGTAGTACACCTTTAATGGTAGTTTCAAAGTACCGTACCCTTGATTTCCAGCATGGCCCTGGTGGTGGCCCCTCCCACCACTTCACAGCTGTATTCCCCTGAGTCTTGGGCGCAGACGCTGTGGACGGTCAGCTTCATGACCGTGTCCTCCTGGGTGATGTCATACTTGTGGCTCTTCTTAATAGCTCTTCCGTCTTTGGCCCATTTCACTGTGGAGCTGGACTTTGTTACTTCACAGATGAAAACAGCGTCCTCCCCTTGGACAACGCTCACATTCTCCAGAGCTTTTGAAACAGATGAAGCTTTGCCTATAAGATGTTAAACCGTATTAGTGTTTTGGACTTCTAAAATTGACATATGGTGAGATACTAACTATGGTAAATATTTATCATAGTTTTACATCTGTTAAGTGGAAAAAAGAATTGAGGAAAAAAGTTTAGAAAAAAAGAATAAAAGAATAGAAGAAAATACAGAAGTAGGTCTCAGTTCTAAAATGTAATCACTCTAGCTATGTTATATCTGCTGCTCATGTCCAACCAAGAAGTATGATAAGCCAACCAAAATTGATGAAAAAGAAAACTAGGCACAATTGTTAGTAAAAATCTTTTTAAAAAAAAACACAATAACTAAGTTTCAGTGAAAAGTGTCCTATGTACTTTACTTAACTTACTTTACTTAGAACATACCTTCTACTGTTAATGTAGCTTTGGAGCTGAGATCGTTGATATTGAAGATCACCTCACCAGCGTCTGCAGGCTTCACGTCATTTATGGTCAGCATGTACTTGCGACCTTTACTGCTGATTTTGTATTTTCCTCCGTTACTGATGGTTTTTCCATTTACCGTCCAGGAGCACTCATCTGAGCTTTCACGGGACAAAATGCACTCAAAACTGCAGGTCTCCCCTTCATTTGCCTCAGCAGGCTTCAGCCATTTGGTGATGCCAATGCCAATTTCTAGGACAGAGAGCACATTGCACAAATTTACAAAAAGATTCTACCAAAATATAACACAAATTGCAGTGTAAACTAGATAATTTTCCTCTTGTTGTTTTCCATTCATTGTTTCCCATAGGCTTTGCAAAAGAGATAAAAGAAACATTAAAAGTTTGAAAGCTTACTCTTAGATAATTAGATAATGACCACAAGACCTATAATGCTATTTAAAATCTGCTTCTGAAACTTTATAAATCACTAAATTATGAAAATATCCTGCTGCATTTTAAGGAGGCCTGGGTCTACAGGGGAGCAAAAGGCTGCACTGCACCATAATTTGTGAAATAATGACACTTAAATGTAAATGTAACGGATGTCAATGACCCTTTTTCTGTTATTAGTTATTTGAGAGCCATATTCCACAATATTGTGTTCATATCTGTCAATACCAGAAATAAGCATTTGTCTATATTAGGAATCAAAAAATAAACTTGTAACAGCAGACAAAAATAATGACTAATATCATCACTCTTGACAATGACCTGAGATGTATTTCATGGTCCTCACCTCTGACAGTAACCATTGCCTTGGAGGCCTCTGTTCCCAGGTCACAGATGTATTCTCCAGCATCTTCCTTGGTCACGTCTTTGATGATCAGACCCAGAGATTTGCCCGTGTGAAGGAGCTCATACTTGGGACCAGCCTTCAGGACCTTCCCATCCTTTCTCCAGGTGGGAGAGACTCTGGGCTTGGAGGCTTCACAGGCTAACGTGATCATGCCTTTCTCCTCTCCCACAACGTCATCCAGAGACTTGAGGAACACAGCACGCTTTTCTGTGACAAAAAGTACAATTTATGTTTATGTTTTAAAGGGGCACTATGTCAGGTGGAGGGTCTGTCAACTGCTTGACTCCATAGAGATTATTTCTGATGCAGGGTGGGAGGGAATTCCAAAGGGTTGGGGCAGCAACGGCTCGGACACCCAAGGTGCAGTGCTTTGATTTAACTGTGGGAGTGAGAAGTGGGGCTGGATGAGGTCAGCGGTTATGGAGGACATTGCAAGTGATGATGAGGAGATTATATTACTTTGCCTGGAACAGTATGGCATTAAAATCTCAATGTAAACAAGCTATGACAAGGCCAAGTTACTGGTAATGGATCTCATTTAAAAAGTATGCATTCAGATATGTTTGTGTATGAATTTCAATGCTAAGTTTGTGATCTATAATCTGAAAACTTAACATGAAAATGAGTGGTCTGGTCCAAAACGTCTAAACTGGTCGTCATGAAGAAGAAAGTTTAAGTTTTGTCAGTACATACACTTTTAGTAAGACTTCTAGTTTTATAAAATAGATCTTAGATCTGTGGAGAAGCAACCCATGTCACAATAACTAATGATTTAAGTTAAAATGGTCACTGGGGTTTAGTTCATAAAGACTTATTGTACTTTTTGTCTTCAAGTTACAGCTAATTTATATGTATATTTTAAACATTCTTAACTTCACTTTTGATAACTGCATTCTTCTGCTGGTAAATTGCATGTCTGTAAGTATGCAATTAAGTATTTCCTCTTGAGTCATTCTGATTCTAAATCTCTATGGAGACAAGCAGATGACTAATAATTCACCAGAAAGGTTAAATATTGGACTTAAAGCCACAAAGAATTCCGCACACATTTTTTCCTTACCTTTCACCTTTAGAGTAACAGACTCTTTGACTTTGCGCACTTGAACGCTGATCGTGCCACCATCTTGAGGGGCGAGGTTCTTTAGCGTGAGCTTGTGGACTTTGCCCTCGTGGCTGATGGTGTTGACTTCGTTGGTGAAGAGCACTTTGTCGTTGAGCAGCCACTGTACCTCCTCATCAGAGAAGTTGATCTCACATGTGAACACGGCATCACCATCTTCATCGACCTCAGTATCAGTCAGGTGTTTGGTGATCTGGATGTCACGCACTGTGAAGATAATACATAATGTTACAGTATGGGTAGAGCTAAAAATAGTACCCAAATAAAAATACTGATACTTTAAAAGAATACTACTCAAGAGGTAGAAAGCAATATCCAAGAAATCGCTCAAGCAGATAAGAAAAAAAAATGGTTCCCTCTGTAATTACATCAACAACAGCAACAACTGGTAAAAAAAGATGGTAGCTTTAACACACTAAATTCTGACACCTTCAATAATTGAATATTATTTGTACTAATTACTGGGAGAACCCATGTAATCTGCACATACTTTCCACAGTGAGGATCCCTTTGGTCTCTGCAGGTCCAGACTGACAGCGGTACTCCCCCGTGTCCTCCTCTGTGAGTCTCTGAATGGTGAGCTGGGCCCTGGTGCCGTCCTGCTTTATGTTGTACTTGTCCGATGTGGCCAGAGGAGCGGTGTCCTTGAACCAGTGAACGTCTTTAGGAGGAGCAGAGAACTTGCAGCTGAGGATTGCTGAGCTCTTCTCTTTGGCCTTCACGTTCTTGATCGGTTCTGCAACCTCCAGAGGCCGCTCTAAATTACACAAGAATTTAATAGGTAATTTAAGATACAGTGTTTTTTTGTCTTTTACAACAGTGTAGATATTGTCTTATAGTTATCAATGGCATGGACCAATTGTAAATCTGTATATTTAACCTTTTTTCTTAGTTAGGTCTACAAATTTTCCTTATTAATTAATTAATTTAAGTCCTTTCAATAGATAATCATGCCTGTAATACTACATAAAAATACTTAGCAGTTAGACATTGAACTTCACTGCAGATTCAGTTTCATGTGGATAGGCCAAGGACAACAAAGATATGAACTAATTAATATTAGTTCATATCTTTGTTGTCCTTCTAGTTTCCAGTTCCCTATTATTGGCACCATTTTGAGGACATCAAGGACTCCAATGGTTAACTGCTATGGCAACAATCCATTTTTTTTTATTATACTGAAACACGGGGATATGTTGTGATATTGTGTGATCTCAACCTAAATGATGAGATACCTTTGACAGTGAGTTGTGCCTGGGACTTGCTCTTTCCTGCTGTGAACACAACAAGTCCAGTCATTGCAGCTTTGGTCTTTTTAAAGGTGAGTCGATGTAGTGTTCCCTCTTTCTCCATCTCCACATCAGCGCTCTCTTTCACAGCCGCCCCACTCAGAGTCCACACTGGAGGCTTCACCAGCTCCATACTGATCTCCACTTCGAATACAGCAGCAAATGGCTCCGTCACCTCTACAGGACTAAGCTCCCGCACAATGCTGATGGACTGCTCTGTGAGGGAAGGAACACTTTTAATAAAACCTAGAGAAATGGTGATGACTACAAAATATAAAGAAAAAAGAAAGCTATTATAAGTTATAAGCTGGGATAAGAAAAGATTAGTTAAGTTTTATCTTAAACACACAGTAACTATTACAGTAGCTGTCCATGCAAATGTATTTGTTGTTTGTCCAGGAAATTTTATCATAAAATTTTAGTGGATGCAGAATCTTGGTGCTAATAATTTCAAAACTATGAAAGAGGCTCATTATGTTACTGGTTTCCATACCATTGCAATAATTGCATATTTTAATGGATGCCCTCATTTTTATTCTATCAGTTTATAGTCAGTTAGTTTATATTATTATTTTTTTGTTTTATGTTGCAGCAAAATGTAAAGCAAGTTCCTAGTTGTGAATTTTGTTCACTAAAAATGGCAGTAAAACTTATTCTGACTCTGAGATAAAGACCATTCTAAAACTTCTCTGAAAAGCTTAGATTTTATTCTATAATTATTTCATTTTGATTTGTCACTATCAATACTTCTTCATGTGAGTATCAAGTTCCAATACTATTTTTAATATTGATTAGTATCTGGGTATTGTTTTGTTTGAACACTGATAACACTGCACAATTTCTTCTTGTTGTGTCTATCCAGCTCTATTGAAAGGTATATATTGTAAATCTACACCTAATACATCAAGACATCACATAACGGCAAACGGCAAATACCTCATTGCATAAGCAATCTGATGGCAGTTGTGTTTTTGCATTCCTCCTAAATTCCAGCCCTATACTGTGCTACAATGATGACCCCTGTTACCTTCCACCAGTAGTTTACATGAAGTCTTGTCATCGATGGCGTCACAAATGTATGTATCTTCGTCTCCAGAGTCGACGTCGTTGATGGTGAGTTGGCGGTACACGTTTTCACTCTTGATGTCGTATTTCTTGCCTGATTTGAGCTCCGTCTTGTTCTTGAACCATTTGACTTTAGCACTAGCGCGGGACACTTGGCATTCAAGATGGCCGCGGTGCTTATACATGGCTATCTTATCCCTGAGTTTCTTCACAAACTTGACTGGCAGTTCTATAATAACAATTCATCAACACAATTATTTATTTAACATTAAAAATGTAGATCGCTCTGAAAAAATTAAAAAATAATGTATGTTTTGTAAAAGCAGAAAGTCCTTAACATCCAGTAGTGTGAAATTGCTGTGCATCAAAAATTCCCTTCCCATACAAGGGCTAGTATCTGATATCATATTGTATTTTTTTCCACAGTATTGCGTGTTTGGTTTTGCCATCAGGTCTCAATGAGGCACAACAATGTAGATGCAAATGTCATGTGGATTGTATAAATCAGGAACCAAATCATTGTCAGATGGTTGCATTGCATATGTGAAAAGTTTGTACCAAACTCATCTTCCTAGTATAACTGTTCTCTTAAGGTTGTGCAATTCCAAAAATATTAAAAGTCCTATATTATACAAAACTGCCTCTTGTGAACTTTTAGCTGTGCTTTAATGTCAAAAATATATCTGGAGTTGACTTTGTTTCATTCACACATGCAGCAGACAAGTCTGTCTACATCTCCAAGGCTCAAAATGTTCTGTTATACCTTGTGATGTCATGAAGTGGTAGTTTTAAAATGAATGGCTACCTTTCTACCTTTTGTTCAGTAGAGAGAGGCATTTCCATTTTGAAATGATCCAAATGATTCTAATGAAGGTGTATGAACTTTAAAAACACAGTGGAGGACTTCCTGTATTACAACATGGCACCACAAGGTTTTCTGTTTGAGAGAAGAACTAAATAGGCAGTAGTTTGTGTGTTAAATATGAATTAATGAAACAAAATTCAACTATGTGTGTTTGTGATAAGGAAAATCAGAAAATAGTGTGACATGGGACCTTTAATAGAATCAAGATCTAGTCGTTTCAAATGGTCTTGGTTGGCTTTTTAGTAGGGGTGTAACGGTACGTGTATTCGTACAGAACTGTTTTGGTACAGGACGTTCGGTTCGGTACAGGCCTGTGCACGAGTGAGTTCGCGCAATTTCTGTGTGTTTACATTCTGACAGAACATGTACAGTTACATAGAGGCTCGGCTTCTCCAATGTGATATACACACAGAACAGACTCACCCATGAGAACACCTTCTTCTGCCACAGAAAGAACACAGATAATCCACAGTCGTGTTCTTTAGTCCCACTGAAGCTGATTGCAGCAGCACAAAAGGGGCGTTCTGTTTTTTTCAGCACTATAATTTATGCAAATGAGCCATGTGGTTTTAAGTTTAATTTCTGTAAAAAGTAAACAAATGTGCGCAAAGCTATATTAAACACATTATAATCTTAAATGGGCTGATGGGGCTTATGTGGGTTATATGTTATAAAGTTGAGTTTATTTATGCAAAAGATTTTAATTAATAATCTGGTGCAGTGTAACACTTGTTTTTACAGTGTAAAAAAAGTTCTTACGTTCTTATGAAGTATGAATGGGCCTTGCTGGCTTGACTTTTTGAAAAGGTTTGTTTACAAGGAATTTAGTTTTTATAATATTTCATACATTTGTTGCTTATTTGAGAACATTTTATTTAACTTATTAGTATTACCAAGCAGCACTGCATTTATTTTATTTTCCCATTTGTATAATGTTAAAACAAATTATTGGTTTAATAAATACACAAATAAACAACAAGCAAATGGTTTTGCATTTTGTTCTCAAACTGTACTGAAAATGAACCAAACTGTGACCTCAAAACCAAGGTACATACCGAACCGAGATTTTTGTGAACCGTTACACCCCTACTTTTTAGGGCATTTTAATTGAGAGATTTGTGGCTTGTGGCTTGTCCATCTGGTTTGTGTTCATGACATTAATATAAAAAATCTATATTTATTTGTTCTTAAAGGGAAAAAAATCTAAAATGTGATTAATTAACAGGAGCAGGAAAATGTGATGATTTTTGCTCATATTACAACCACCCAGCAATGGTCTGTGTGATTAATAGAATCCATTTGCAGCCACATCTACGTACTGTCACATGTAAACTCCAGGACACATGCCCAACACACACTGCTAATATTACAGCTCACTGGTTTACCTTTCACTTTCAGTTTTGCCACAGAAGAGGCTTTTTCTGCTGTGAATTTGATCTCACCCATATCTTCAATGGAAACAGACCTGAACACCAGTGTATATGTCCTGCCTGTGTAAAAACATTAATATTTGAAACACATCAGTTGTTTAAAGGTGGACTATGTAACCATTCTGGTAGGGTCACCACGTTTGTCTCCATGGAGATGTTATTGCTTTGCCTAGAATATTCCGCAGTATGACATTACAGATATTTCTTTTGCATATATAGTATTCAATTACACGGCGAGGCAAACTTTTATATTGCACAATACTTGGAACATATAACTGCTGTAACCTGGTCTGGTGGTCTCTGGTGGTTTAATGTCATACTGTGGAACATTCCTGGCAAAGCAATATTATCTTCATGGAGACAAGCTAAGCCAGAAAAGAACTGATTGACACTTGTTTACTGTGTGCATGTGTTCTGATCTTACCCTCTTGTCTCATTTTGATGTTATCACTGGCTTTGATTTTGTTGCTTCCCTTGTACCACTGACAGTCCACTTCATCATGGGAGACTTCACAGACAAAAGTAGCGCTCTCCTTTTCCATCACTTCCACATCCACAAGCTTCTTCACAATCTTTATTTCTCTGGCTGTAGTAAAGAATAAAATGGGGTAATTTTTTGGTTCATTGGCTTGAGCTCGTGCCTGTTGATTTTATTGATCCACAATTATTTGGACTCAGTGGCTCACACATCACAATGTATTCAAATTACAAGATTAAAAGCATAAATGCTTAAATAATAATACATTCATAAAAGTAGCAAACATAGCAAGAGATTGGTGTCAAATAAGGCATAATTTATATGTAAAAAGTAAAAATAAAATACAGACGTACAGTAATACAAATATACATACAAGAGACACTAAGAAAAAACAGTGCAAAGATGACATAATTATTGATAAATAACTGGGGTGATCAAGGTTTTCTCTGCCACTGGCCATAGACTCTGAAACAAACTACCCTCAACTTTGGCCTGTTTAAATTCAGGCTCAAAACTCATACAGACTGGCTTTCAACATTCAGTATTACAGTGTTATAGTGACACTTTGCACAGATTGTTTATTTCACTGTTTAATGTTTTACATGTTCTACTGCAAAACATTACTGCTGATTTATCAGAAAGCACTTTGGTCACCTGGAGTGTTGTAAAGGGCTCTATAAATAAAAACCGACTGATTGTTTTTGGTCAACATTATTGCACTGTTAAAGTATCTTACCATGAACTTGGAGCTTGGCAGAAGTGTTATCATCAGGAGTACAACAGATGTAAGTCCCAGCATGTTCAAAAGTGCATTTATTGATGACCAAAGAGTGCTTTTTGCCCATAGAATGGATGGAGATATCCTTTCCAGATTTCAGTTCCTTGTCATCCTGAAGATTCCATTAAATTGTTATTAGGATTTTTCTTTTACTTCAATTAAAAAACAACATTTTGTCTTTTATTTCCGCTTACCTTAAACCACTTAATATCTGCAGTTGTTCTGGAAACTTCGCATTCAAACATAACCTTCTCCTTTTCAGCAGTGTTAATATCCATGATGGGCTTGCAAATCATAACTGGTGGTTCTGTAAAATCAATACAGATTTAACTGTGGGAATCAGTGCTAACCAGTGTTAATTTTGCATTTTTATCAATGTCATATTTGCACACATTTTTGTAGATTAAAACTATAACTAAAAGTAAATATGTTTGTCAACTAAAAGTTGCTGATATTATGGTTTTAGCCAATTAAAGTAGCATTTTATCCAATGAAACTAAACTAAAACTAAATATCATTGTAGTCAAAAGTTTAGTCAAAA
This sequence comes from Scartelaos histophorus, assembly GCA_000787155.1. Classification (NCBI taxonomy): domain Eukaryota; kingdom Metazoa; phylum Chordata; class Actinopteri; order Gobiiformes; family Gobiidae; genus Scartelaos; species Scartelaos histophorus. The sequence continues at coordinate 17,853 of JACN01100314.1, forward strand.
ATAATACTAAATAAAAAATTCTTGTAAAATTAACACTGATAGTAACAAACAAAGCTATTGTCAAAAATCACAAGTGTATTTTAAATTCAATTTAAAATTTTCTAAAAGAAAATGGCATTTTCTGTACTGTAATTGTTTGAGTCATCCAATAGATAAAATATATTCAACAATAATGTACTGACAAATTATCTTGATCTTTTGCTATGTTGATGAAATGATCACTCATACCTGTTACAATGAGTTTAGCAGATGTGTGGACGCCCTCTGCTTGGAAAGAGATCATCCCAATGTCCTCCCTTTTGAGGTTGGACAGAGTGAGCACATGTTTCTTCCCCAGGACCGTGATGCTGCAGTTGGACCCAGATCTGAGCTTCAGCCCGTCTTTGGTCCAAGAACCCTCCACATCGGCCTGGCTCAGCTCCACCTCCAGAGTTGCTGTCTCTGTCTCTAAAACTTTAGTTTCTTTCAGGCCCTTCACCAACTGGATTTTCTTCACTGAATAAGATAAAAAAAAAATAATTTAAATAACACTGATTTAAATATTGCTGGCCTCAGAAGGGTCTATAAATTGGGTTTCCCATTCAACTCCGCAGATTTTGCTGCATCTGTAGGTGTCATTGGCTTTATAAAACAAACTTTTTCTCACACCATTGTGAACATCAATCTTTCATTTGTATCAAGTCAATCTTGCACTCAAATTGTACAGATTGTATTCACCTATGTAGCACTTTTTGTTTGTGGTGCAATGACCTCAGAATATTACCTCTGAATATTACTTTGACTCCAGAAAGCTGGCCACATACAAGGAAAGGTTTAATGCATAAAAAAAATGAAGGATGTAATTTTTTTGTGTTATATTATGATTTTTCTCCTCACAGTAAGTGTAACACTAACATTTGGTATTATGACATCTCTAACAATATTAATTTTAGGTCAAAAGTGTGAGCTTACTCTCCACGGTGAGTTTAGCCTGGGTCTTGTCATCCAGTGTCTCACAGGAGTATAGGCCCCGGTCAGCAGTAGTGACATTCTTGATGACGAGAGTCTGTTTGGCTCCATTCACTTGTATCTGGACATTTGCAGATGGCTGGACCACCACACTGTTCCTCATCCACCGCACATCGTCCGAGGCTTTGCTCAGCTCCACCTCCAGCTTGGCATCACTCTGCTCCTCCACGGTCAGGTTCTCCAGCTTCTTCTTAAATGTTACTGGTTCATCTGAAAAGTAAATTGGAAAGAAAGACAAAAAATGTATTGATCTTAGGGTTGTAGCTTAAAACTGTATAACCCAATTTTCAAACCACAAAATAAGGAAGTAACTTTTAGCACATTTCCAGGATTCACATGCATAAATTGTGCTGGTTGTAAAATACACTCTGTGGGGGAAAACAAAAGATTATGGGTATATAGGTACTCCACTTTTAAGTAAAAAATTTGTAAAAGATGAATCAATGATCTGTTGACTGATTTTAGATATGAATATGAACACTGTTAATTTCATTAATTTCATTATACATAAGTTTCATACAAAGATGAAATAATATTAGCAACTGCACCTTAAAGTGGTTCTCGACATGCAGGATTTAGTGTTTCTTACAATTATCAAGAAATAAATTCTACATACGTTGGACTTGTAGAGTAGCTTTGCATGTTTTGCCCTCTGCGTCAATGCTGATCTCTCCTGCGTCTTTCTGGGTGACAGACGTGATCGTGAGAGAGAAGCTGGTGCCTCCATGCTCAGTCTTATACTTTGGTCCAACAGTGACAGGGACACTGTTGTGGAACCATTTCACATTAGCGTCTGCAGGGCTGACGGCGCACTTAAAGATGGCATCTTTTCCTTCCATCGCCGCCACGTTGTTCAGCTTGGTGCTAATCCTCACTTGTTTAGGCTCTGAAAGGGACAATATTAAAACAATCAACCTGCATATTTTGAAATCCTACTGAAGATTTTGTCACAATTTTATATGGAGAACAGGACCTGTATAACTATATAATATGTGATTCTTGTTGATGAACTAATAGAAAATCAGCATAAGTGGAGTCTAACCATTTGTGTTTGGGATTAATTTCACACATTAATTTTGTGCCTTAAAGTATTTTTAACTAACATTTGTGGCCGAGTGTTTGAACAATATAGAAGTAACTAATTTTACTACTTAAAGGCGGATGTAACTTTTGTGATGCACTGAAGACAGTCTGGGAATAATGCCTGAACACACATAGAATGGGGGAGTGAGCACATAGTCTGGGGTTTTTGTTGTTTTTGTCTGTTTCTGTTTGCAATGCATAATAAAAAAAATAAAAAATAAACAATAAAACAATAAAATAAAAATAAACACTGTTCATAATCATAGGCTGTATATATGGATGGACATAGCCAACGCGCTAGCCGCCGCGTGCCAAATAGGAAGTGCGACAGGAGGCTCTTCCGGCATTAAGATCTTGTCGCCTCTTTCTCTGTAACTGCTGCTGTTAGCCTCGTTATTTTGGCCTTAAAATGTCCGTATTAACCCACTCTAGATGATCCAGATTTTTTTATTTCGATATTTTGTTCCTACATCAAGATATGAAAATAAATAACCTACCAATCAAATGCCTTCATTCCCCAAGGTCGCTCCCGCTAGCCTTAGCAACAGGTTTGATTGACAGCCGGTGCGTTTCGTTCTCTTCCCGCTCTCCTGTCCCTTCCACTGTAGGGTCGTGGCCCCGTTTGGACAGGTTTGAATGACATTTACATTTATCCAATGACTTTTTCGGGCTTTAACTAGATCCATGGCTTTAACAAGTGGATCAAGACATTTAATAAAAATATCATTGGAACGCTGCCTTTTTGTTTGTGGATTTAACTGTGTCAGCTGATAGTTGTTTGTGGATAACTGTGTCAGCTGATAGTTCGTCAAGGATTGCATCCAATAGACCTTCGACCCCCCGATGTCCAGTTTTTCCGGTAAGTACAATACATAAAATAAAGTAATGGTAGTTGATTTATTTGTTAAATAATCTGTATGGATGTGTAAATACCTAGTTTTGACAAATGTGAAATTCTTGAGAACATTTAATGACCTCAATTGTAAGTGGCTCTTGTCAAATTTGCTCCTGTAACCGTTAGCATCGGGAGCCTCATTTGAGCGGCGCTGAATCCTATGGGTGACGTCACACTCACTTAGTCCACTCCTTTTATACGGTCTATGTTCATAACCAACCTTTAACTTCCACTTTAAACTCCAGCTTGTCATCAGTGGTTTGGCAGGTGTAAGTGCCACTGTCTTTGGCTTCGCTGGATTTGATGATGAGAGTCCGTGAAAGACCTTCTTTTTTCATCTGAAATCGAGAACTCTCCTTCAGCTCCACTCCATCTCTGAACCATTTGACTGTGCCGCCCTCTGCTGTGAGCTCTGCAGTCAGTATGATATCTTCCTTGATTTGAACAGAGGTATCCTTAACAGTTTTTTTCTGAAACTTCACTGCTACTTCTGTAAAAAAAAAATAATAATAATAATA
>JACN01045716.1:0-11877 GCA_000787155.1 Scartelaos histophorus
GTCTAGTCGCAGTACTGTATTCTGATATATTGTCTAGTTGCAGTACTCTATTCTGAATACTACCAAATTAAAATGTAATTGTACTAAAATATGCTCAAAATTAGTACTCCGAACACGTATTCTCGTTACATGTATTCAGTTACTTCCCAACACTGGGTACTACATGTATTTACCCTAGTACCGTGCCACCGGGTTCATCCTCAACACTGGCTATTTATTTGTCATCTCCATAGCAACCAGCACGAGTCCTAACCAGGTTTTGTGTTGCATTACAGCCACATGTAGTTTGTGCGCGCACTGTTGATTGCTGAAGCCCGTCCATAACCAGAGAAAGCACAAACCCTGAAGATTACGACGGATTTGTATTCATTTCCACTCATTTTTCACTTGAGAGGATTCGGGGGAAAGGTTGTCCGACTTTTATAATATCTTTTTTAAACTTTGCGGTCCCGCGATGGTGCAAGTGGGGCTTAAACGGCCGGTGCCTGCGGTCCAGAAATCATGTTTGTTCCATCGTAGTTAACGGGGAAAAATACAAGCATACTCATAATACCTTGAAACCGGCAAAAGTGGGGCTACATAATACCTCCCATTGCAACAAACAGTGCAATTAAGCGTAATGGTTTTGAACGCCACATGTCTACACAGTGGGGTTTTATGAGCTAACCACAATATTGGAGGAGCTGAGTGGGATTTGGATGCTAACTTGTGATCTGGAGGGCTTTGGGAGATACGAAACTAAATATATCAAGCAATTTGTCATTCCGTCAGACTACTGTTCTTCGGTATTGAGCAGAGAAAGTCGATCTAAACCGCAAAATATTAGCTTATATTTGGATTTTCTCCTATTAAAATCAGCTAAGAGGTCCCGCGATTCCCTGCCACATTAATCATACTCATAAGTAGGTTGTGAACGTCGGCGATCACAACTTATCACAATTCTTGATGTTACCCAAATTGCTAAAGAAAAACATATCGGTTTTACAACAAAATTCTCGTCTAATCAATGAAATTTAACACACTAGCACAACACTGGAGGAGCTGAGTGGGATTTGGATGGTAGCTGGTGATCTGGAGGCAATTTATCATTCCATCAGGCTACTGTTCTTCGGCACTGAGTGGAGAAAGTTGATATATAATATGAGCTTTTATTTGGATTTTATGTTATTAAAATCAGCTAAATGCTTCTCTGATTCCCTGCTACATAAATCATACTTGCAAGTAGGTTATGAGGATTGTCAATCAATTAGCACGTGCTGGGAAGCCAAGGAAATTCTAGCTTATGCAAAAATAAATTCTTGATGGTAGTCAAATTGCTAAAGAAAGATGTAGCAGTTTTAAAACTAAATTATAGTCTAATCTTTGAAATTTAACATTATGCAAGTTAGCGTTTTTAATTTGATACTTGCCACAAGATATTTCTGTGCAGACGAACTTGTACATGAACATTTCTTGACATTAAACTGAGGAAAAAAATGACCAACTCTGTATGGTCATTACAGAGTTAAGTCTATGTTACTTCCTGGTCCAAGATGGGCAGAATTGTGGTGCAAAAAAAAGCAAAAAAAAAACAAAAAAACAGTAAACAACAAAAAAATGAAAAAAATGAAATATTTCTTAACTGGAATTAAGAATTTTCACCAGGCAAATTCCTTTTGAACTTTTTTTTAAATATTTACAATGTCAGGTCTGCATAAATCGGTGTTTAACATTTATGTTAAGCATTTTTAGGGTTTTTTGTTTTGTTTTTTTTATTAATATGAATTGGCTACGACTTAAAAAAATGTCATGTGGTGTGACTGAGAATAAGCTTACATTTGCTTTATTTTCTAAAACATGGTTGGGATGTTCATCTAAATTCTGAGTCATATGAACATGAGATTGAGATTTGAAATCAAGAAAACATGTTATTTGAAAACGACAATATTTGTTTGAATATTATGGGGGAAATATCTCATCAATAAAGCTGAAATTTCATGTGGGACTAAAAACACTTCAGAAAATGACAAAAAAGAAAGAAAGTAAATTTGATTAGACGTAGAGTGATTTTTAAGAAGTTTAAAAATCATCAGTTAAGGACGGATGGTTCGACCACATGACATTTTACAAAAAACTTGCAGAATAACTAATGATTCCTGAAAAAAATGATTTGGTTCCGTGCAGCTCAGAGGTAAGACTGGTATGTGGGGAATTATTAAGATCCTTTTTATTGAAGTAATTGCAAATGGACAGATGTCATGTCACTGACCCAACTCCAACATGTATGTGGCCGTCTTTGATACTTACGGCGCATTGAAGTAACATTTTAGTTTAAATTTTAGTCACTTTTTTGTCATGCTGTGTAACTTTTCCTTTGGGGGTCTGTCACCTTCTTCTTTCTGTCCACATGTCATTGCTCTGCTTCATTACACAGTATGACATTCAACAGATCTACCTTAAGTTTATGCAGTTACAGGTGGTTTTATTGGTGGAAAATACCTACAAAAACAGGCATTCTGACTGTGAGTGGGGTTGGTTCTCCACAGATCTGACCTGTAACTTAGTCTGATTTGGTCTCTGTGAAGCTAGAAAGGAATTATTTTGGTAGAACCTTAATGTGTACCAGACTTTGTGCACAAAAACTGTAAACTATAACTTCAGGAAGTTTCAACAGTGGGATTCCTACGATTTAATCAATAATATGAATTGTATTAGGCCGACATTTGGATAGTTTGGGGAGCACCGTCACCACCTGAGGCCTTTTATTTTTTTTTTATTAAACACAACACCAAAACAAGCCGTGTAAGCTGAGAGGCCTTTAGAATCCTCCTGACCTTTTGTTATTATGCAATTATGACAAGTGGAACAGGAAGAGGAAGAAGATGAGGTTTGGGTTCACGTGTCCGGCCTGAACTCTAATCAGATTCTATCAGAGCTAATCACCGCGGCTCTGTGATGGACGGCCATGATCTCACCAGGAAGCCGTCGCCAATGTTATGTTAGCGTATGTTCGATAATAATGGGAAGGGGAAGCTAGCGGAGCATGGGTCAAACTTATTAGCGGTCAGATAGTTGTATGACCGTTAATTATGCGTGTATTAGAAAAAGTGTGTGTCAGAATGCAATGGAAGAGGACGAGTTTTTAAGTAAAGATCTTTTTTTTTTTCTTTTGTGTATGACATGGAGGCTACTTTTTTCAAACAACTTTAAATAAAATAAAAGAGGAGAGGAACGCAAATTATTTTCAGAGCGTTCAACCTTTGAATGCCGGACAATATAGATTCCTCTGAGTTATTATATGAAAGTTATACTGTTTTTTCCTCCTCAAAAACTTACCTGGAGCTTATTTCATTCACATGTTTAACACACAAATGTTTAGTTCAAACAGAAAACTCTATGTACCACCTTGTGATGTCATGGAGGAATACAGGAAGTGCTCCCCTGTGTTTTAAACTCTATATACTTTCACTGGAATTGTTTCATTTGGATAATTTGGATAATTTCAGCCCTAGAATTGCAAATCTCTACGGAAAAACATGAGGTGGAACAGAGCATTTTGAGCTAGAAACTAATAATAAATGCAAAATTATAATTTTTTTCATTCACAGATGCTTGAAGAATCTTTTATTATTAGTTTTTCTTCATCTTCAAAGTTAAAAATGCCCTGTTCCACCTTGTGATGTCATGTCTTTCGGTAGAGATTTGCAATTCTAAGGCTCAAATTATCCAAATTATCCAAATGAAATAATTCCAGTGAAAGTATATAGAGTTTAAAACACAGGGGAGCACTTCCTGTATTCCTCCATGACATCACAAGGTGGTACAGAGTGTTTTCTGTTTGAACTAAATGTGTTTGTGTGTTAAACATGTGAATGAGAGTTGTATTTTACAGGTGAACAGCTACTTTTTACCTTTAATTCAGTAGAGTTTGGCAATTCCAGGGATGAAATTATCCAAATGATTCTAGTGAAGGTGTGTGGAGTTTTCAGTTTAAGAGACAAACTCAGGATAAATATACAGGGTTTGTGTGTTAAACGTGTGTGAATGAAATAAAAATAAAAAAACACATTATAACAGATCAGAAAATGGTTTAACGTGGGCGCTTTAAGTTAGTTTTGAGAGCGTAGTCAAGTGTTGCCACGTTCGGCTGGTACCCATCAAAGCCCCCCTCCCTCGCCCCACGCCGAGAGGGTCATTTATCACTGTCGGACCTCCCTCTTCCACCGCATACATCTGTCCGTCTCTCCCCTCACTGTCCTCCTCTTGCTTTTGTCTCCTCTCTTACAATCTCCATCCATCTCTCTCAAAGCAGAAGTAGCTCCAACCCAAAGAGTGTGCCCGACCTGGCTGATTGTACAGGCAGCGTACATAATTTCATTAGTCTGATGGGGAAAAACGCCGTGGTCACGCTCGAAGTGGCGCTGACAGCTTGACATGGTTTATAAATCAGTTACACATAAGGAATTGTGTCCAGTGGCAGACGCTATTACAGTGAGTGATGGTAAATACTTAATACAGGTTTTGGCAGCATTTGTAAACTCATGGTATTCATTGTCATTTACATGTAGTTGATTTTAACCTGAATTATACTTTTCTTGCTTTTGATCTTTAATTTTGCACTGTGTACCTTAAAGAGGGGGTATTTTTGCATCTATGAGGTATTTACTGCAGACACACAATATATTTAGATCTCCATGTTACCTTTTATTTTTTTGAAAGTGCTATATTCACCAAAAAAAAAAAGAATTAACAAGTTTTTCACTCCAGCTAACACATTACGATCATCATGAATCCCATTAATGAAGCTACTGCACAGATCAGGATCAGGTTTGTGAAGTTTAAAGATGTCCCGACTTTAAAACTTTAAAAGTCCCGACGCGTTTCAGCCATATAGGCAGTTATAGGCTGAAAACGCGTCGGGACTTTTAAAGTTGTCCATTTTGACATGCCGTAAATTAATAAAGGCATTTTATTTTAACCGGTGAGTGCCTTGGATTTTTTGCATCTTTAAACTGACTTCCCTTCCCCAAAGACACCACTGTGTTTTTTCTACTTTTTTCTACTGTGTATTATCCTCTGGAGGTCCAGGAAGCGCTCCTTTTGAAACTTTTTAGGTTTGTGAAGTTGTTTTGTACAGTTGCGTGTCATGTTTTTGTATATTTATGGAGATTTGTCGTGTGGGAGCCTGGGTGAAGCATTCCTGTTAGCTGAGAATTGGACAGAATCTTAAGGTTAACCATAAGGAGGGTTCAAATAGAGCCCAGGAGAGATCTCTAAATTACTCAAACGTACAGGGATGACATCTGAAACCTCTTTAGGCATGTTTTTAATGAGGGAACAACCTTATAACAAGTTAGAAAAAAAAATACATATTAACAGTTCCATATCAGACAAAACTCTTAAGGTGAGAATTGGCCAAAAACCTCAAACCTTATTCTGGAAGTTGCTGTGGGAGCTGCCAGTATCATTCAGGTTGTTTTATTTTGTATGTGGCGGCCAATCCTAACAGAAAATTCAAGTTTATTACAGACTATGAAGCTGTTTTTAAGCCTCCCAGAGAATCGGCACATGAACATTGAACATTTTACACAAATGAACCAACTTTATCACATGTAAGATGCAAAATATTTCCCAAATTCTCTATTGACGTGAATGGGATTCTCTTTTAACCAGAATTGCCACCACAAAAACTTATGGTTCAAGAGTGGGTGGGGCAGAATAAAGCGGATAATGTACTGAGGAATAATAATTGTATAACATTAAAACCTTAGCGCACACTAACAATACCAGACGGGTATTTTGGCATCAGTTGTTGCCCTTGTGGGTATCACCTGATGGCCACTAGATTACCAGACCAATAGTGTTACAATATCACATTACATTATATTACATTATACATTGCACTTTTAACTTGTAAATATTTATTGTATTGTATATTTGTATATTGTATAGTTGTTTTAACTTTAATGGATATTTTGCCATCAGATGTTCCCCCTGTGGGTGTCACCTGATGGCCACAGATTAGCAAACTAACAGTGTTACAACATTACATTACATTACATTATACATTGCAACATTACATTATTACATTACATTATACATTGCACTTTTAACTTGTAAATATTTATGTATTGTATATTTGTATATTGTACAGTTGTTTTGTGTTTGTGTTGTCTCCCCTTCCCAGGATGACAGATGGAAATTAGCTACAATCTGGTACAAACATCTCTGCCACTGTGCTTAATGTAATTGTACACTGTCCTAATAAACCAATAAAATGAAATTGAAATGAAAACGATGTGAGTGAACAAATGATTAAAATAACTCTTGTGAAAGTGAACATTAAAACACCAAGGAGGGTTTCTTTGTTTATTTAGATTCTCATTGCATCAAAATTTGTATTGTGTGCACGTTTTTCCGTTCGTATCCAAATGGAGCTTGAGATTTTAGCTTTGTGCCAACTCTACCTGGATGTCAAGTGCTTTAAATATATATGCTATGAAGTGTCTGACCTTGTAATGGAACCTCTAATGTAAAGCTGTCAAACGCACACCTTCCATTCTTAACTCGGCGTACACCACATGCATCTGCTCACCCCCCCGTGCTGCGCCCATCGCTCGCTCCGGCCTTAAATTGAATCAGGCTCTTGACGGGACGTCCCACCAGCCTGCCCCCCTCTGTCCGGCCTGTCCATCACCATGAGTAATGAGCACAAGATTTCATCAGCGTCTCTAATGGCCACCAGGGGACATGTTGGGCGCTCGGACGGGGAGATCTGGAACGGGGCTTTGCAAAATTCCACAAAAAGTACTTTTAATTGAGTCCTAAGATGAAGTACACAAAATATTTAGAATCAAGGAAAAATAAATGACACTCTACACACTACAGATGTGATTTCTCTGCCTGGAATGTTCCACAGTATGATATTAAACAGCTTTACCTTTACATTTCTTTAGTTAGAGGCGGTTTTACAGCTTAAAAATACCTAGAAAACATCAATTCTGAGTGTGAGCGGGGTCGCCTCTCCATAGATCTGACCTGTAACTTGGTCTGGTTTGGTCTACATACTGTGTAACATTCCAGAGAAAGCAATAAGAAAAGTATTTGACAGAACCTCCGTCACAAAAGTTACACAATGAACTTTTAATTTGGGACTTGGACCAAATCTGGAACTAAACCTGGACTATTCAGGACACATATGGGCACTGCCAAATGCTGCAAAAAGGGCAAAATTGCAAAAAATACGTTCTGTAATCATATTTTTTACAATGCTATAGGATCATCATAGAACATTTTTATAATTTAGCAAAACGAAGAAATTTCTTGTTGCCGTCTTGTCTCCATGGAGATATAGCTTGGCCTGGAATGTAACAGCATGACCAAGTTAAAAAAAGGAATAAATAAATGCAAGATAAATACATTTAATGCCATACTGTCATAATCTGGTCTGTACCTCCAAAAGAAAAGTGACTTAAATGGATTTTACTGAGCGTTAAACCATGTTATAATGCTGCTGTTAGTTTTGTTTCATGTAATCCATTTTCCATTGCTGAAATTATCCAGCTGATTTTCGTGTGCGGAGTTTAAAAAAACACTGGAGCACTTCCTGTATTACCACATGGCAGAGAAGAACTATGCAGATTTGTGTGTTAAACATGCGTATGAGTATGTTTTTGATGAGGAAACATTATAAAACAGTGTAGAAAATAGGCTCGGAAACGGCCTTTAAATTCATGTAAGTAATGAACATTTTATATATATATACAAAATGGTTGCAAATCAGTAATCTGTTCGAGAGGAGATGAGTAAGAAGACGGGAGAGGAGACAAAGACAGCAGAGGAGTATTTATGTTTGGGAATAACTCTGTGGATAATGAGGCCGATAATGAGCTGGAGAAGAGGGCTCCTGTTACCCTGTGGACCGCTGGGGTTTTTTCCAGGCGGAGGGGGAGGAGCCAAGAGCAGCGGGGGTAGGGAGGGGGAGGGGGGTGCTATCCCAGAATTCCTTTGGTCGTCTCCTCTCCCCGAAGTTGACGGATCCATGTTTTGACAGCTGACTCGTTACAGAGCCTTGCTAACTGCTAACGGTTACCTTAACGCTTTTTGCACCTCCACGTATCCAAAATCCTGGGGAGCGCAAAGGTAAATAATGGGGTGATTATAGAAGTCTGGAAGCTAGTAAAAAAAAAAGTTAGCCAAAATTTGATGTTTAAACTGATACTTGTGAATGGTGAGTTTGTTTTGGAGGAACACACTCTACTTCATGTAAGTCATTTATCTAAAACGCTACCGGTTACAAGATAGTTTCACTGATGGATAAAATTTTCATAATTTTGACTATTTATTTGCTCGATTGACAGAGCTACCAAATATTGTGCCATGTTTATCTTTCACCTGATGAAAAAGGGATTGCGGAATACTGAAGATGAAAACTAGTTCCCCAGATTTGGCCTGCCACATCCTTTCATCGCGTATCAGTTGCACTACCTTGTGAAAGTTGCAGAGTCGGCTGAAATTGTCGAATTTAGTTCATCTGTTTGGGTCCACAGTTGGGTTGTTGTTGACAGAGGGGGTACAGAAGCCAACAATTGTCCTCAAGTGAGAGTAAAGTTACTTCAAAATAATATTAAGTAGAAGTACAAAGTAGCAGTGGTGCAAAAAAAAAGTAGAAGTGGAAAAAAAGTAAACATAAACAGTAACTTTCATGACACATCTGATTTCTAATTTAAAGTCAATGGAATAAAACATAAAAAAATGCACAAAATCTGATATTTTAATGTATAATCCTCAGAAATATAACTCAAAAAATATTACTCAAGTATGCTGCCAGAAAAGTACAATTCATGTCATTGTGTCCCTGGATAAAACAATTCAAGCCCCTTACTTTCTGTTTGTATTAATATGGCTGGTTGTAGCAGGAAAAAATGTAATAAAATTACAAAATCATCATGCATTTTTTTTCTGTTTTTTATCCTAAAATACAGTTAGTCAAAAAGAAATGCATTGTCAGCAGTTAATCTGAATGAAGTAGAAGTACAAAGTAGCAGTGGTGCAAAAAAAAGTAGAAGTGGAAAAAAAGTAAACATAAACAGTAACTTTCATGACACATCTGATTTCTAATTTAAAGTCAATGGAATAAAACATAAAAAAATGCACAAAATCTGATATTTTAATGTATAATCCTCAGAAATATAACTCAAAAAATATTACTCAAGTATGCTGCCAGAAAAGTACAATTCATGTCATTGTGTCCCTGGATAAAACAATTCAAGCCCCTTACTTTCTGTTTGTATTAATATGGCTGGTTGTAGCAGGAAAAAATGTAATAAAATTACAAAATCATCATGCATTTTTTTTCTGTTTTTTATCCTAAAATACAGTTAGTCAAAAAGAAATGCATTGTCAGCAGTTAATCTGAATGACAGACAGATGGTGTAGCATAAAGGTTATCTATTCTCTGGGTCTCCTCAGGTCAGTGTTCTGGGGCCCACACTCTTCTCTGCCCGGTCGTACTTATCAGTACTTCCACAGATCATGGTCATGGACACTCACATTGTAAAAATCCATTACCTTCATTTTAGGATTTATGTAAACTAAATTTGGGTATCACTTTGGAATAATTACGTCTTATTTAGCTGTAGTAAAGTATAAAAAAAAAAAAAACGTTCATATTGAGCAAATAGTTTATTAATAGTGATCCATGCATAGTAACTATTTAGTTTAAGGATTAGGGTTATGAGATTAGCACGATTCATTCTTAATAAACAGTGTGTTTGTTTTTGATATTTTTCAGCTGATGTCATCAACAATCTCTGAGAGTGTGATGCTAACTGTAGGCATGCTCTGTCTGCGGCTCAACTTAATTTACCATCTACCTAAAGGCAAAAACACTCACAAAACTATTTTATAATATATACAGCTATATAAATTCAGGCATTAATGTGTTAAAACTCAGTTCTTTTTGGTCAGGTTGTGATCAAATAAAGCTCAGTTGAGTTAGCTGGAAATACAACTGGCGATCTGATTTGTGCTATTAAAGTCCCTTTCAAATATCATCACAAGCTAGTTAGCATTAGCCAACTTTTTTTTTTTTTTTAAATCAAACAACTAAATGTACTGACCTTGGGGTTATTCACTGGTAACTAATGAACGTTCCACCAATGCACATACATGTAAAACACAAGTGTGATTTCACTGCAAAGCATCAGTTTGTTTGTTAATAGTGCAGATATTGTGTTTCAGATTACATCACCATTTAATACTATTTAATACAGATAGGGGACAGCTAAAATGAATATTACTCAAATGTTCTAATACAGGGAATTCTCGGGTCTTGTCACTAATAAAAAGTTTCAACATTTACTTATTTACCTTTTGGAGATTTCATGGCAAAGTACAATGTAATTAATAGGAAACAAACTGGCTCTTGCAGCTCCATTTGGGAGTATGACATCATAACGTTTTAGTGCCCGAAAACTACCAATTATAAAGTGTTACAGAAATCTGCTCTTTGGTTTTGTCTTGCTGTTCTTATACACATGTAATTGGAAACTATAGTGTATAATATGATCTTGGGTTGTGTAGTGCAACCTACTTTTGCTAACTCTGCTGTTTGTTCACACATCTCCCCATGGGCATTATTAACCACTGCTTTAGCCATAACTTCCCTTCCCATATTTGCTCTCTTTTGTACTTCTAGGTTAAGGTTCTACTCTGGACTGTTTTTGTTTTGTTGTGCGGACGCCGTAATACTCCCCGTTTATGACAGCAGCACCCGTCGGCAACAGCACCAGGCTTCACCCAAAACTGAACTATATATGTGTTTTAAAGCCTTTTAGCCATAGTTGCTTTTTGTACATTTCTCATACTTCCTTTTCACAATCCCAAATGGAACAGTGTCATAATATAGTATAAAAGATGTATCAAAATAACCTTATAACTTAAATTTCCTTGCATACGTAACTGAATTAATTCAATTTAAAGATGTTGCACCTTATTTTTACTGTCTTAAAAGCGTGAAAAACAGAGCTAGTTCCTTTTAAATGTTTTTCAGTCGTCCAAAGTTATTTCTCACCTACCTTATGCATTCTGAACTTGCAAATTTTTCATGATGAGTTTTCAATGCTTTCAACTGTTTAGCTGCGACGGTAGAGCTTATAACTAGCATGCTAACACAAGCTTGCTGATTATTGGTCAGAAAATGGTAAATGGTCACACTTTTATACAGCACTTCCAGGTACTCAAAGTCTTTTACAGAAAGGAACCACTGACCCATTCACACATTCATACACCAGTGTACACAGACACCGGGGGTGAGATTGGTTAAGTGTCTTGCCCAAGGACATAGCAACAGCACTGCAACCTGTGCATATGATCAACTAGGGATTCGAACTGCCAACCTTTGGATCAGTGGACAAATGCTCTACCAACTAAGCTACTGCTGAGTGTATAATTAGACTTATTTTGATTTTATATACAATATACCTGTACTAGGGCAAGACAGACATTGCTTATATACATGAAGCAAAAATGTGTAAAGTTATATTTATATTTATATATAAAAATGTGTAAAGTTATATTTATATTTATATATAAAAAATGTGTAAAGTTATATTTATATATCAAAATGTGTAAAGTTATATTTATATTTATATATAAAAAATATGTAAAGTTATATTTATATTTATATATCAAAATGTGTAAAGTTATATTTATATTTATATATCAAAATGTGTAAAGTTATATTTATTTATCAAAAATGTGTAAAGTTATATTTATATGTATATATCAAAAATGTGTAAAGTTATATTTATATTTATATTTATATATCAAAATGTGTAAAGTTATATGTATATTTATATATAAAAAATATGTAAAGTTATATTTATATTTATATAT
>KN509036.1:0-15862 GCA_000787155.1 Scartelaos histophorus
AATTTAATTTAATTTAATTTAATTTTGCTTCATTTTTTGTTTTTGTGTGTGGTTTTTTTTATATTAAAATCAATACAAATACACTTAAGTTTCCTGTTTTTTTCTTGTAGAGGATCCCGGTCTTTCTTTATTGGCGATAACCATAAGTCTGCGCACAAACGGCCTCTCCACACATGTCAGAAGTGACAGTGACGAGCCTGTGAGTCTAAAAGGAGAAATGTCGCCATCGTGTAGGAACAAAGTCAGCAAATCTGAGCTTGTACGTTTGTGAAATCAATATCCCTGTATCCCATTTGGATTTTTTCGCCTTGGGCCTCTCTCTTATGTTCAGCTTGACTCCAGATCAATAAAAGATGACACATGTACCAGACTAAAATGGAGAAGAAAAAGGTTTTATGGTTTAATTGGTGGAGCTTTGGGCCCACACGACGACGAGGAGGAAAATCCTGTTTACGGGAATGTTGTTTTCAGAGCCTCAGATCAGTGGCCTGTGTGTGGCTGATTAGAAAAGACTCAGACTTCCCACATGTCCCGGTTTGATCTCAGTCTAGGTCTGATCTAGACTTCGCTTGGTCTTGATTTACTTCTGATTTAGTCCTGATCCAGTCCCGGTCTAGTTCTTGTTTAGTCCTGGATTAGATGTGATTTCATCTTGGTTTGGTCCTAGTATGATCCTGGTTTAATACTGATCTAGACTTTGTTTGATTCTGGTCTAGTTCTCAGTTCTGGGTTAGTTCTGATGTAGCCTTGGTTTAGTCCTGATGAAGACTTTATTTGATTCAGATTTAGTCCCAGTTTGGTTCTAATGTAGACTTGGTTTGATTCAGGTCTAGCCCCAGTTTGGTTCTGATGTAGACTTGGTTTGGTTTTGGTCTAGTCCTGGCTTAGTCTTGATTTGGTCTTGGTTTGGTTCTCTTTTGATCCTGGTTTAATACTGATCTAGACTTTGTTTGATTCTAGTCTAGTTCTGGTCCAGCTCTGGTCCAGTTCTGGTCCAGTTCTGGGTTAGTTCCAATGTAGCCTTGGTTTAGTCCTGATGAAGACTTTATTGGATTCAGGTCTAGTCCCGGTTTGGTTCTGATGTAGACTTGGTTTGGTTTTGGTCTAGTCCTGGCTTAGTCTTGATTTGGTCTTGGTTTGGTTCTCTTTTGATCCTGGTTTACTTCTGATGTAGACCTTGTTAGGTCTAGGTCTAGTCTTGGATTTGTCGTGGCCTAGTCGTGGTTGAGTTTTGGTGTTGTTCTGGTTTGGTCCTGGTCGCGTTCTGGTGTAGTTCCAATCAAATCCTGGTTTAGTTCTCATGTAAACTTGGTTTTCTTCTGATCTAGTCCAGGTTTAGTTCTGATGTAGTTTTGTGTTGGTCCCAATTTAGTTTTGATATAAACTTGGTTTGATGCTGGTCTAGTCCTGGGGTTTTCTTCTGATCTAGTCCAGGTTTAGTTCTGATGTAGTTTTGGGTTGGTCCCAGTTTAGTTTTGATATAAACTTGGTTTGATGCTGGTCTAGTCCTGGCTCAGTCCTGGTCGAGTTGTGGTGTAGCCCTGGTTTGGTCCTGGTTTGTTTCTGATGGTGACTTGGTTTGGTCCTGGTCTAGTCTTGGTAGAGTTATGGTGTAGTTCTAGTCTAGCCCTGGTTGGGTTTCGGTCTAGGTCTGGTCCTGGTCTAGTCCTGGTTTAATTCTGATGTCGTTTTGTTTGGGTCCCAGTTTAGTTTTGATGTAACTTGGTTTGATTCTGGTCTAATTCTGGTTTAGTTCCTGGTTTAATCCCAGTTTAAGTGGATTTTAAGTTGAAATCTTC
Organism: Scartelaos histophorus; assembly: GCA_000787155.1. Lineage (NCBI taxonomy): Eukaryota > Metazoa > Chordata > Actinopteri > Gobiiformes > Gobiidae > Scartelaos > Scartelaos histophorus. Next base: position 1,800 of record KN509036.1, read on the forward strand.
GTTAATCAAACCCTGGACTAGAAAAGTTACGCAGTGCAGCTTTAAATACTTGTAACCTGCTGCAGTGACAATGACAGGACGACTACTACTGCTGTTCCTAATTTCTTTCAAAATAATTGTGATTAAACGCACCTGAACATTTGTCTCCGCTGTTGGCTGCTCATGCACAGATCTTCTTCTTGAGCGCTGATGGGGAAAAAAAAGAAGAGTTTTTTTTTCAGAATTTGACAAACTGAGACGTCTCCCCTTTTCAGACACGACTAAAATCACTGTAATTGCTCCTGAGACGACAGAGGAGCCAGATGACGGGCTACGGTGTCTGGTTAGGGACAAAAAGCACTCGGTTTAACCAATTAATGTGCTTAAAAAACACATGTTAAACTGATTTAAAGCCCCTACGTTAAGTGAAATTGACCCTTGTGAGCTTTAAATCACGTTAAAATCTTCTCTTTTTCTTTTTAAAACTTAAGATTCAAAATTACGTGAGCAAAATATGTCAGTTTTTTAACAAGTTTATATGTTTTATCCTCGGTTAATGCAACTTTCACACTTTTAAATACTGAATCGGACGCTTTAACTTGGATGTTTTTACCAATCTGGCGTCGCATTATCGCAAAACACAAGTTATAATTTTCATGTTTTTCCTCCCCTCGCGCAGCCTTCATAATAGCAGACATTTTGAAACCAGATATTATTAAGCGATAAGTAAAATGGATGTTTTTACAACTCACCTTCTGTCTAGGAGGAAATGGTCGCCCTGCAGGTGAAAAAGAAAATTACAGCGGATTAGAAAATTATACAGTATTATTTGACTATTATCTGTAACATGTGATTTTGACTTAAGTTTGGGCCTCGAGCTACATTCAAAAAAAAAAAAAGCATTTCTTGATTTCTTTCTCCAAAAATCAGAGTATTTCATCACAAATCCAGCTCTGGTAATTGGTGAGGGAGAGCTGTAGTGATTTGCACATGAATATAAAATGACAGCGATTTGAACAAAATGGCTGATCCTGATTTCGCCACAACCTCCTCCAGTCCTCCACCAGTCCGCCTACACGCTCCCCTCTCCCTCTTTTTCTAGTTTTCTCTCCGTCTTTCTCTCTCTCCGTCGCTGTTTTTCTCGCTCTTTTTTTCTTTTTTCTCTCTACCATCCATCTATTTATCTCTATGTTTGTCTCTCTCCCTTTTTCCTCATCAATCTCTCTCTTTTTTCTCTCTTCTTCATTCTGTTTCTTTCTTTCTATCTTTCTCTCCCTCTTTTTCCTCTCTTCCTCTACATCTCTCTCTCTCTCTCTGTCTTTCTCTCATCCTCAGCATCTCTCTATATCTTTTTTCCTATCTCCTTCTTCCTCTCTCTCTCCCTCTCTGTTTTTCTCTCTCCCTGTCGCTCTCTGTGTCTCTCTCTCTCTCCATCTTTTTTCCTGTTTCCTTCTTCCTCTCTCTCTCCCTCTCTCTTTTTCCCTCTCCCTTTCGCTCTCTGTCTCTCTCTCCATCTCTTTCTCTCTTTCTTTTTCCCTCTCTCCCTAATTCCCTTTCTCTCTCTGTCGTTCTCTCTCCCTCAATCTCTCTGTTTGTCTCTCTCCCTTTTTCCTCATCAATCTCTCTTTTTTCTCTCTCTCCTTCATTCTGTTTCTCTCTCCCTCAGTCTCTTGCCATCTTTTTCTCCCTCTTTTTCCTCTCTCTCCCTCTACATCTCTCTCTCTGTCTTTCTCCCATCCTCAGTCTCTCTCTCCATCTTTTTCCTATCTCCTTCTCTCTCTCTCTCCCTCAGTCACTCTCCATCGTTCTCTGTCTCTCTCTCCATCTCTTTCTCTCTTTCTTTTTCCCTCTCTCCCTAATTCCCTTTCTCTCTCTATGTATTTCTCTCTCCCTCAATCTCTCTCCATCTATTTCTTTCCCCCCTGCTCCATTTTCTTTCTCTCTCTCCCCATGTCCCCCCCTCTCTTCACTCCTTCAGTCTCTCTCCATCTCTCTCCCTGAGTCTCTCTCCATCTTTCTCTCCCTCTTTTTCCTCTCTCTCCCTCTACATCTCTCTCTCTGTCTTTCTCTCATCCTCAGTCTCTCTCCATGTCTTTCTCTCCATCTTTTTCCCTGTCTCCTTCATTCTCTTTCTCACTCTCTCTGCCTTAGTCTCTCTCCATCTCTTTCTCTCCCTCTCTCTTTTCCCGTCTCCCCCATTCTCTCTCTCTCTCTCGCTCCCTCAGTCTCTTCTCCCTCCTTTTCCATTTCTCTCTCTCCATCTCTTTCTCTCTCTGTCTTTCTCTCTCCCTCAATCTCTCTCTCTCTCTCTCCATCTTTCTTTCTCAGTCTCTTTTGCCTTCAGTCTCTCTCCATCTCTTTCTCTCCCTCAGTTTCACTCCATGTCTTTCTCTCCCTCTCTTCTCTCTCTGCTCCATTTTCTTTCTCTCTCATCCTTCACTCCTTCAGTCTCTCTCCATCCCTTTCTCTCCCTCTTTTTCCTTTCCCTCTCTTTCATTCTCATTCCCCTTCATCTCTCTCTCTCTCCTTCAGTCTCTCTCCATCTCTTTCTCTCTCTCTTTTTTCCCTTTCTCCCTAATTCTCTTAATCTCTCTCTCTCTCTCTCTCTCTCTCTCTCTCCTCTTCTCTCTTCATCACCCTCCCTCAGTTTCTCTCTATCTCTTTCTCTCCCTCTCTTACAATCTGCAAATATCTGTTCTCTGACTTATCGGCAAACAGCTCCTCTCCCCTGTTCAGTTCTGTTCTTCTTTGCAGATTTCAAACCCAATCTGGCAACAACCCGTCTCATTCAGCCGCACAGATGCTCTTTTAACAGCGCCGCCATATCATAATGTACGCCGCTCTACACTAATCTATAATAAAACGCGACAGCAAATAATGTACACTGTCAATAATGCGCAAACTGTAAAAACAAATCTGCAAATTAAATCTTTACGTAAGCTATTTAAAGCCACAATATGTAACTTTTAGCCCCAAAAATAGACAAAAATAATCATGTTTTTGTTTTTTATTTTCTCAATTTGTTTGCGTTTATTGCACTAAAAAAGGCGGCTTGCGTCTCCACAAACCCGACCAGGACCTCCTTCTGCTTGTTTCCATGGAAATGTTTTCTGTCTTTATGGATAAAGTTCCGAAATGCGGCTTTATCTGCACTGCTTGTCTCCAAAAAAATGTTATTCTCTCGACAGTAAGACGTCAAACTTATCCATCCATGGAGACGAGCATGGGTCAATACCAGGCCTGGTTACATGTCTGGTCTGTGGAGAGGCAAGCTCAAGGGAATAGGTTTTTTGTAGCAATAAAAACGCTTATAATCGAATAAAAGGTTATAAAAATACAACAATAATTCAGGTTTAGTAAGTATATTAAGGGGTTATGGTTAGGATTTATCAGATATTACTTAAAAAATCTTATTAAACTGTTAGTTCATGATGAATTAAGTCTTTGTTCATAGTATTTTAAGGCTAGTAAAGTTCAGTTGTAGTGTTAGCAAAGCTTGTACCGTATAATGATGTGTGCCGTGACTATCTAAACTGTTTTACTTGGACTCCTCCGTCACTTTGCTCTTGTCAGTTTCCAAACAAACCTCGCAAAAAGTCCTCATTTTCAGCAACACAAAAACACGCACAACTCCTTGAGCGGCTGTGTCACTGTCACCAGACTGTGCCCACGACTCAAACCAGCCCGTCAGTAACGCGAGTGACAGTTTGATGGAGGAAAGCTTAAAAAAATAAATAAATATACACTAAAAAACAGCCTACCGCGATGTCTTCTGGATCAAAGCTGGAGTTGTCTCGTTTCAGAATGTAGCGTTTCTGAAAATCGTCGGCCCTGTCATCCTTGATGTGCTCCGAGAATTTCTGATCGGGGCTGTCGACGAAACAGAGCAAAGAGTGGCAGCTTAATTTGAGGCAGATGCTGACAAAGCCATATGTGGCACAAATGCACCGAGAATGAGCGTAACGGTGTATAAGGGCCAGAAAAGTCCAGTGTAATGTGTAATAAGCTGTAAAATGAAGTAATTACACTGTAGTTATAGTGTGTTATAGGGTTTTTGATACATATCTGCAGCCATATGAAGGAAAAGAAAGTGATTATTTGATTATATTTCACCTTTATGTAACAGAAAACCTTATATCCTGCTAATAATCATATCAATGTTGCACTGTCTTCCCATAACCTCTTGCAAATAGCTGAGATTTTTAAATTTTATTACTTATTTTTAAATTTTATTTGAGGAAAAGAAAATGATTAGTTTATTCTATGTAACAGAAAACCTTATATCTGCAAATAATCACATCATTGTTGCACTGTCTTCCCAAAACCTCTTGCAAATAGCTGAGCTTTTTAAATTTTATTACTTATTTTTCAATTTTATTTTGACGTGTACATAAACATTTATATAATTATGTCTCTTTCTACCTTTTTTATTTTGTATTATTACTCTTTCTTATTATATTATGAGCAAATAATTTCCCTTGTGCGTCAGTAAAGTTTGTCTAAGTCTTAACATTCGGCACTAACACATGTTTATTAATGCGCACTGTCCCGTGTTTAATAAATAAGCATAAATATGGACGACATAAAACCTCTTTGGGCATGTTTTAATGAGGGAATAACAGTATAAACATGTTATTCTTATGAATAATGCAGCAAATCATTGTATATTTTATCTAATACCGAAGTGGACGCAAATAAGATAGATATAGTCAAGAAAAATGTGTATAAAGTGTTAGACTCATGATGTGCTGCTAATTTCCTGTTTCAACAAAGTGCCTTTCCTACTGTCACCAGCAGAGGGCAGCCTCAATGCACAGATTAGATTAGATTAGATGGCGTCTCACATTCTGGTGCTGGAGGTCTTGTTGATGACCACAGATTTGCCGCTGGGGTCGACATTATGGTCCAGGCCGAAATACGCAGCCACTCGGTGCAACAGCATCCGATGATAGGACGACATGGGCGGGAACTTCCTCTGCTGGCTCCTACAAAATAAAACACACGTGAAATGAGACGATGGTTTTATCTCTTTTACTGTCGTCTTGTTTTATTTGGTGACAGAACAGGGAACGTTTAGTGTAAAGACGGCCTAAGGTATTCAAAATATATCTGCAGCTGGTTTTATCAGGGTGCACAGACTTACATACTAATGGGTTTTACACCGGATGCACTTCCTTAAGTACTCTCTTCCATCAATAAATCATTTCTCTCTCTAAAACTGCAACTACTATCACTACTACTACTACTACTACTACTTCAACCACAACTGCTACTACCACTACTACTACTACCACTACTACTACTATTCCTACTACTACTACAACCACAACTACCACTACTACTACTACTACTACTACTACTATTACTAAGTACCCTCTTAAATCAATAAAGTATTTCTCACGCTAAAACTACAACTACTACTACAACCACAACTACTACTACCACTACTATTACTACTATAACCACTACTACTATTACTACTACTACTACTACTACTACTACTACTACTACTACTACTACTACTACTACTACTACTACTACTACGACAACTACTATTACAACTATAACTACTAAGTACCCTCTTACATTAATAAAGTATTTCTTTAAAACTGCAACAACTACAACTAATACAACAACCACAACTACCACTACTACTACTACTATAACCACAACTACTACTACAACTACTACTATTACTACAACTACTAAATACCCTCTTCTCTCAATATTGTATTTCTCTCTCTAAAACTGCAACTACTACAACTATTACCACTCCTACTACTACTACAATATTTTTTCATGCAGTTATCTCACTTGATTATGAATTTATTATTAGTCTATGTGATGGATTGTTGCAGTCTCAATCAACACCCACCAGTTACTACTACTACTACCACTACTACTACTATTACTACTGCAACACCTGCTGCTACTACTAGTTATTTATCCCGCCTGAGTATTATTCTAGGTGATGGATCCAGACAGTTGTAGTCTTCATCACCAGCCCCCAGCAGATGTTCTTTTTAATTGCGTGACATGAAGCAAAGACGAGCAGAGTCCCAGGATCCATCTGTGCCGTGTGCATGAGCCCGTCTCCCGTTTCTCACTGTTTTTCAATCTAATAAAACAATAATACACGCTACAATACTCACGGCCATGTTTCTTACTTTGGCTTGTCACGATAACAACTTGATCAAAAAACAAACGAGAGATAAACCAGATGTCTCTTTATTGTATGGATCGTGTCAATACGGCTGAGCTATTGATTCCTTCGCGGCGACGTCGTGCTGGGGGTGTTCTACATGCGGAATGTTCAGCAGTTACCGTGGCGACGCAGTGAACGCACACATTAGCCGACGCTGTCAACGCCGTTTAAGATCGTCCGAAAAAAATCAAGAAATGGATTTAAACAGCGTAATTTTATGGTACGTTAGAGGGACTTATTTAACAAAAAAAAATAAATAAAAAATTCAGTGATATATCGTGATACTTCGTTGTGTGATTTTTCAAAATGTGCCTGGATCGATTTTTTTTAAGGTCAGTTTTTAAATGAAAAATCTATAAGCTGTTCCGTTTACTGTTCTTCTTATTCAAAAATTAAATTAACTGTATTTCGTTTTTTTTCATGAAGGTTTACTTGACCATAATATTATACATAATTATTGATAAATCACAATATATGGTCCTATGTTTTTGTATCATGATATGTTGACTTGTGACAGACATATTTATGGCAGATTTATGGCAATACACTTCCACAGATTATATTAAGTCTAATTTGAGTAACAGAGCTTCAGACATGTACATATAGTACATATCATGATATACTTATAACAATCCAATATATCCCAATACTAAAACATAGGAGGATATATTGCAATTTATCAATAATTACTTCTATTAATACAGTCAACTGCACCAACACAAATGCATGAAACATAATTTAGAAAAATGTTTAAATCATCCAAGAGCGAATCCAGCTAATACATTTTTGTGAAAAATATTATTGTGCAATGAAGTATCACGATATATATCACTGAATCGATTCTTTTTACACCTCAAGTGTAGATCACAGTTATTGTTTTGTGTTGAAAATTGCTTTTTTAAATTATTAATCTGGTCTCAATTTTTTGGGATTGGGTCTCAAGCATTTTCCTTTGTTTTGAAATAGTTTTTGAAATTTTAGTATTCGTTTCAGTGTTTCTAACTATCTTGGCTTTTTCACTGGGAATATTTTCGTTTTAAATTACTGTAGTTGTAGCAGGTTTGTTCTTACTCATTATTGCTGATGAAGTCCAAGATGTCCTGCTCCAGTTTGAGTAGCATGATTCGATCCCTGAAATGAAACCACACAAGACGTCATCAAAAAGATCACTAAATACAGTTTGGTGTAAAGTTATAAGAGGAGAAATATCAGATTTATTGGTTTTGTGGGTGTTTTTTTCGTACCTTGGATTGCCTTTTAGCGTGTTCACCAGGAACTCATGTAGGTCGATTCCAGTTGAGTCAGTGTAGTCTTGGCTGGAATCTAAAAAAATACACACAGATTAATTAACAATCATGAAATTAAATGAGAAAAATCACAAACATATTTCACACATCAATTAGATAAAAGAAGATATAATATGAATTTATATTATGTACAGGTCTTGCCCTAAATCAGTGGTAAAAATCCACAAAAATCCACAAAAAATAGCGTAATATGAGCCTTTTTAGCAATTATTTTTTGGATATCTTGCTAATAAACCAAAGCAGAACTAATTAGAAGTCTATATTATAACATTACCATAAGGATAACTAGACGCTGTAGTCAGAAATGGCCTAATTGAGCTTCTAAATGTAATTTTCTGAACTGTTCCAGTCTGTTAACTCCCCAAATTAACGATAAAGACTTAATAAAATGCTTGTTTGGAATATTGATATGCAAATTAATCAAATTGTCACTCTGCATTTGTCTGGAAAATGGAAAAATCGCGTGCACGGTTCAAAACTTCACAGAGGAGAGAGACTGTTGACGGGACACCATTTTGAGCTGCTTTTTGTGTTCAAATGAGACAAACAAAACGCTGAAGGACTGCCAACAGAGCCATTTAAGAAATTAGAGGGAAAAACGGTCACGTAACGACGATGACAAGCGCCGAAAATACAACAGAGAATAACAGAAAAGAAAAGAAAAGGTTCAGTTCGGTTAAACTTGGGATAAATGTTAATGTGCTAATTGTAAATCTCAAAGCTAATAAAACATTTCATTTGTTTAATTAAAGGCGCGCTGTGTGGTTGTTGCGGTAGGGGGTCCGCCACCTGCTCGTATCCATGGTGACGTCAATGCTTTGCCTGGAATGTTCCACAGTGCCAAGCATTTATTGAAATACACGCGTTTTCATTACAAAATCTATATATCGTATGTATTCTTAATGAGAGCAGGGTGGCCTTTCCGCAGATCTGACTTGTAATTTGACCTTGTGGTTTAACCTGCTTGTTTCCATGGAGACAGACAAGCTAACTTAAATGCCGTACTGTGAAACATTCTAGCAAAAGCAAAAACATCTCCATGGAAACAAGTGGCAAAACCGTCTGACTTTACATATATATTTAATTCATTGGTTTGAAGGAATAATCAGGAAGTGAGCGATTAGCATGCTAATTGTTGTTTTAGCTTTGGCCTCTGAAAACTGTGAAAAGTGCCACCCGTTTGTCACCCCGGAAACGTCACCGCTTTGCCTGGAATATCCCACAGTATGGCATTAAACTGATCTGTTCTCACGGAGACAAGGCCACAGTGCCAAGTTACAGGTCAGGTGTGCGGAGAGGCGAGCTCAAACACTGTAGGAATGCATGTTTTTGGTAGCATTTTTAGTATATGAATGTGATAGTAGATGAGTTTAATGCTGTACTGCGAAACCTTTCAGTGCGTATAATATTTTCACAATACACATCTCAGAGATATCTTACGGAGGCTAACATAATTGTGAATAATTATGCAACTTTTCCATCATAATCCGAATAATTCTGATTTAAAAGTGCTTCATAACACCTGTTTCATCATGTAGATTGAACTGAAACGCAGCAAAGGATCATGGGGTTTGAAGGATAATCAGGAAGTGAGCGATTAGCATGCTAATTGTTGTTTTAGCTTTGGCCTCTGAAAACTGTGAAAAGTGCCACCCGTTTGTCACCCCGGAAACGTCACCGCTTTGCCTAGAATATCCCACAGTATGGCATTAAACTGATCTAGGAATGCATGTTTTTGGTAGCATTTTTAGTATATGAATGTGATAGTAGATGAGTTTAATGCTGTACTGCGAAACCTTTCAGTGCGTATAATATTTTCACAATACACATCTCAGAGATATCTTACGGAGGCTAACATAATTGTGAATAATTATGCAACTTTTCCATCATAATCCGAATAATTCTGATTTAAAAGTGCTTCATAACACCTGTTTCATCATGTAGATTGAACTGAAACGCAGCAAAGGATCATGGTCTATGTAGTTTTCTCCGTTTTTGCACCATAACGCTGAATTTAAGTGAAGAGGCGAGACTTTTGAGGATATTTCGGTTAACGTTACATCCTTAGCTTCCGGGCAAAGCAATGCAATCTCCACGGAAACAAGCTCGTACCGGCAAAGTTCCGCAGCGCACCTTTAAAGCTAGCCGCCCCCCCCCCGTCGGTTAGCTCGACTGGTTTCTATAATTGGCGCGTGCTTTCTCCGCGCTGGTGACACCTCCTCTGGCCTTTGGGAGTACAGATAATTACTTCACACCTCGAGCCTTGTCGCAATTAACTGAATCACGCCAATTATCGGCCCATAATGAGATTCCATTTCAAAAGAGGGGGGGAAAAGGGACAAAAAAAGAGGGATTTCGGACAAATGAGTAGAACGAAGAACATGTTGGGGTTACGACACGGCGAGGGCGTAATTATAACGGGGAGGAGTGGTTGAGTGGCGTTATAGAGTTGGTCTATCGAGTGGACGATGTTTAGCAAAATAAAACGTGAACGCAATGACGATTTTTGGGAATAAAAGGAAAATATGAAGCTATTTTCTGTGTTATAATGTTATTTCCTCATCACAAACGCACCTGGAGTTGTTTTTTGTTTCATTCACACGTTTAACACGCAAATCCTGCCGAGTTCTTCTCTCTGAAACTGAAAACACTCACAGTTCCACCTTGTGATGTGTTTTTAAACTCAACACAACATCATCAAAAACAGCCGAATTTGAGTTTTATTTCATTCTCACGTGTCTCAAAACTAAACTGAAACTGAACTGTGTTTGAGTCATGCTTTATTATTAGTCTGTCTGCATCTCCAAAGCTTAAAACACTCTGTTCCACCTTGTGATGTCATCAAGTGGTAGTTTTTCTTTGTACTTTAATTGCCACAAACAAATGATGAGATCGAGGCTTCACATAATTTACATTTTAAAGTTTTTTTCTTGATAAAATACGTTTTTTTAGGGCGTAAGTGTCACATTTGCAGTTCTGTTGTATAAAAATGTCTGATTTTTGTATCACCGCATGACATCACAAGGTGGAACAAAGTGTTTTCTGATTAAGAGAAGAATTAAATAGCCTAAATATGCAGAGTTTGTGTGTTAAAAATGTGCAAATGAAGCAAAACACAACTCCAGGTCTGTTACATTATGACGTAGATCAGAAAATACTGTAATATTTAAGTAAGATTTTAAAGAGCTCAGCAGTTGCTTATAACGTGATTGGAAAATGAATCGATTTTATGATTATTAAACCTCTACATAGCTTCATATTCTAATTTATTTCCCCCGCTGCCACTAAAATAACTGCGCCTATATGCAAAGAGTCGGGATTTGCTGTTGCTAAACCATAACTTCACTTTTTACCATAAGAAAAAGTCAATGTTTTTAAATGAGGCCCCAGGTGCATGTTGGGTATTCCTGCAAAGCTGTGATTACAAAAGTTTACTGGCACGGCTCTCACAAGTGTCTCAAAGGGGGAATTTTGTTTTTTTAAAAAGTAATTAAAACATGTGCATAAAAGCGTATTGAAAAAGTGGGCACCTCTGGACAACATTTTGCGAATCGTCTTCTCAGGTTTGTCAATTTTGTCGATTTCTTTTTCGGCCTGGTCCTGCGTTCCTCTCTCCTCCTTTTCAAACGCCTTCAGAGGGAATCCGTCCTGAGAAGATAATAAAAAAAAATTAAATTATAAAATCAGTTATATTCAGTTTTTTAATCAGAAAAGAAAAGTTACACAATGGATTTAGTTAAACATCAGGGAATTTGAGGAGAAAAACACTGTATTGATAAGATTATTAAAGCTGCATTGTGTAACTTTTTCGTTAGAGGTCCGTCACCTGCTCGTTTCCATGGATACGTCTGCCTGGAATGTTCCACAGTGTGACATTAAACAGCTCTACTTTACATTTACTCAATTACAGGTGGTTTTATAGCTCAAAAATGCCTAGAAAAACTAAAATTCTGACTGTGAGCGGGGTCGCCTCTCCACAGATCTGACCTGTAACTTCATCCGGTTTGAAAATAGAAAGCTTTAATGCCACACTGCGGAACATTAAAGACAAAAGCAATAACGTCTCCACTGAGAAAAGCGTTTGTCAGTTACACAACCCACCTTAATATTACAAAATCTGATTCAGTAATATTATTTTTTTTTAGCAAAGTGTTACCAATTTAACAGTTTTTGGTCCATCTGGGATTTTGAGGAGAAAAACATGACAACCTTCTCCATTTTGAAAAGACTATTAAATAAAATGCAGCTTTCTGAGCGCTCGCCCAAGGTTGTAGGTTAATAATGATTCTGGCGCCAATAACGGGAAATAATTCAAGTAAGTTCTGCATATTTTTTAATCAGTTTTGAAGAACTGTTATAACTATATTTGAAATTGAATCTGGGTTTTTTTTGTACTGTGATGTCTATGTCCCACCCTCTTCTCCTATTGGTCAGCTCCTGAGTGAGTGACAGGTGGTTTTAGCCAATCACAGTTTAGCGTGAACTCTCAGAACATGTACGTAGCTTTTATTACATCTTAAATTGTAGTGATAGTCAAGTAAGAGTCAGGTTTGTGGAGATGCAAGCCCCCTTGATAGTCAAGTAAGAGTCAGGTTTGTGGAGATGCAAGCCCCCTTCCTTCTATGGTTTTAAATGCAACAACCAAAATGAAAGTTAAAAAAAACACTTTAATTTTATTGATAAGAAGTTATGACAAAAACAAGAAAAACTTATATAATTTCCACACATATTGATCATCCCAAATGTGACAGTGCTTTTCCTGTTGCTATAGTGACAAAATAAAGTAAAAATCATGTGTCTCATAATACGCAGCGTTACGTACTGTTACACATTTTACACCAGATGCCCTACCTCTATATTTAAAGCTGCACCGCGCAACTTTTCTGGTGGTGCAAACCTATTTGTCTCCATGGAGGTTTTATTGCTTTCACTGGAATGTTACACAGTGCGACTTTAAACACACCCATCTGTCATTTACTCACGTGTTTCTATTGCTTAAAAACGCAGTAATTTAATCTGGGAATAGGGCGCCTCTCCACAGATCTGACTGCGCTGTAACCTGCTCTATACTGTTATTTACTCTTATTTCCATGGAGACAAACAGAGGGCGGACCTTCCACTGCTAAAAATGTTACACAGTGGATCTTTAAGCAGGGCTGGGACTGGCACAGACCATACAACGGTAATAGTAGTAAATATACTGAGGTACTTCTTATTTCTACTTTGATTAAATCGTTTAAATAACAGCATTTTCATTCCAGCACAGACTCCTCTCATATCTGAACGCGAAGACACTTTCGATTACCCACAATCCTTCTTGGATCACACGCTATATTGCGAAATCCAAATCGCTATGGCAATTAATCCGGCAGATTATCTTGTTTTTATTAACCGTGTGAATAATACATGAATCCCAGGGCTAAATTAAACAGCGCAGGCAGCACAATCCATTTCGATTTCTGCGTCGGCTCCTGTTTGTCCACCTCACTGTAAAGATCCACGAAATCAATACGCCACAAACTGTCGGAGAACAATGGCTTTCTATAATCGTACTGCTACTTCTACTGCTGCTACTGCTACTACTACTTTACAATCGTCGTCAAAGAATTGCATTGCGTTTTGGGACTTAGTTTATTATTAAAGTTCCCATATTACACTATTTTCTGATCTGTGTTATAATGTTATTTCCACATAAAAAAAACATGTTGCTGTTGCTTTGCATGGAATTTTTCAGGGTAAGATAATAAACTTTTTCCATGGAGACAAACACCAAGTCAATTTACAGGTCTGATTTGTGGAGCGGCGGGTCGATTACAGTAGAACGAACGTTTTCCAAGGTTTTATTGTTCACGCCGGTAATTAAATAACAAGCGAGTTGAATGCCACACTGCCTCCCTAGCATATCTCCAAAGGCAGATTCATGACATCACAAGGTGGAACGCCGCGTTTTGAGCTTAACTAAAGATAAAATATTACTCAAACGTGTGTGAATGAAACAAAAAAACAACTTCAAGTCTGTTTTTGAGGAGCTAACAACATTATAACAAGGCTTAAACCTCACAAGAGTCAATTTTGCGCGATGAAAAAACCAAAAAACTACCTTATTTTGTTCTTTATCTTCTCCTTTTTTACCCACAATCCTCTTCTTCATAGCACGACACACACACACACACACTTAGCACCCACTCACACTGCTCTAAGAAGTATCTGATTTGCTTTTCAGGCGATTTTCAAAAGGGGAGAGTGAATAGCTTGGAAATGGCTGCCAGTGCGGAGTAAGTGGATTAAAAAAACAACTCAAAAGCAAAGCAAATATTTGGGAGACGGCGTGTTTTGGAAATAAAATTATATGAGATGATGAGAAGAAGGAGGAGGAAGAGGAGAAGGAGGGAGCGGTGAAGACGGCGGAGAGGTTCGTAAAGCAAAAAGGTCATTGGATGTGATCCCCGTAACAGCTGTGAGGCATGATAATGATATGCTACGTGTGTTAGCCGCTAAGCTAACCTATTATGCTAATATTATGCTAATCGCAAATGTGATGGATGACATTTAAGATTTATGTGTAAAGTTCT
>KN509037.1:0-17856 GCA_000787155.1 Scartelaos histophorus
ATGTCGTCTTGGTTTGTTTCTGTCAAAGTCCTGGTTTAGTCTGGTCTATAGAGTTAGTTCCAGGTTTAGTCCCAGTTTAGTGTGGCAAAGTACAAATGTGAAATAGGAAATATTTTTAAGAGCGTAGGTAGAAGCTGATAGATGTTTGTTTTTATTTCTATCATTAGCTACTGAAAAATTATGCCTTCCTTTAAGCAGAATTGGCACTGTACATACAGTAGCAGCATGCTAACTAGCTCAATGTATCTCAAAGCTAATAGTCAATTTTATTAAAGTCATAAAACATTAAATAATCAACCTATTAAAATTCTATTTAATTAAAGTCAAGACTGCCTGATTGTTTTACGTGTAAAATACTTGAGTTTGTGGTGTTGTTTTAGTATTGTGTAAAATACTTTAGTTTGTGGTGTTTTAGTATTTATAATGTCTCAAAATTAGCATTAGCTTTAGCGTTGAGACACAAGCATGTCTCTTTCTAAACACAGAAGTAGTTTTTAACATGTTTTCAGGCACGTCCAGTCGCAACTCACTGCCTTATCTTTAAATATTCATTCCTTTTAGCACAACAACAAGCAAAAAAACCAAACATAGACACACAACTGGATTGAAGTATTGACGCAGTACGATTGCCGGGCGATGTTGTGCACAGAGCCTATTATCGTCTTTTTAAAAACATAAACACAGAACCGCGTTTGCAATGTTTGTACTTAAAACAACTCGGTGTAAGATGTGGTTTTTGAGTAGGGTGGCCTTTGGGAGGGGCCGACCCATGTTGTTGATCGGTCTCTCCATCAATCAAAACCATTTCGTACACACTGCAGGATGTTTTCAACCTCGTGCTGTTATATAACGGTTGTTTAGCCATATTCTATGTATACTGCCTAACGGTAACACGATCAAACAGGACCTGATGATTTTGCAGAATCCAAAACAAATACAGCAAAAACATATCATATGTGTCATGTCATATTTCACCATCTTAGAAAAAGGCAGAGTAACACATTTAAACAGTAGCCTACATCCACATTTTCATTAAATTTGATGACTAATATGACCACTATTTTTTGTCAAATTCCCTTTAAATCTTTGATCCAAGCATAATAATAATCCACAATGTAAAACTTTAGATCTGAAACGGGGTAGTAGGGGAGTTTATAAGTTTTACACTAGCTACTCCTTACACAAAACAATATTCTCAATAATGGTTCATGTTGCTCAAATAAATGAAGTGAACTGAACAAAGTACCATTTCTATAGGTGGTCGTCATCCATTACAGCAGCCATAGTAAAATCATGCAAGTACTCGTGTCATATTAGGTCACTGAAGAAAGTGGCTCATTTGTCTATAAAACACAAGTGCTCCTTAAATGATGATAAGGCTGCTCTCTTTCTGTCACTGCCCATGCACTGGATAAATGAGACTATAGCCGGCCCGTCCCCCCGCTCCCCATTCTCCAGGGGGATGTTGGTACATTCCATTAAGAGGAACACTTAATTAAAGCATGATAAAATATCACTCCGAGACTCCAGAGGGGCTTGAGCACAAAAAGGGGAGGGAGCAGACGAGCAGCAGATGGGAGGGGCTAATAAACCTCTAGTTAAGTCTCTCATACAGTTATTCAGCTTTATACCGGTGAAGTGAATACACATAGGTGAGCCATATACCAAATGCAGTAGTTTTTATAAATGTTGAAGCTATGTAAAATTTGAAAATCATTTATAATTAAAAAGAAAATCTCAAAATGTTGGTTAAAAGTAAAATGGAACTAACTTATGTTGTAAACTTGCAAATAATGGTGCAAAGTGATATTTCTGCACTTCTCCACAGACCTTTAAAGGGCCCACATAAGTATTTTCTTTATGTTATAATGTTGATTCCTCACCATAAATATACCTGGAGTTGGGTTTTGTTTCATTCATACTTGTTTAACACACACACCCTGCATATTTAAGGAGAGAGTTTTATTCTATTCCACTCCACTGGCTTAAAGCTCATTTAGTGTAATATAGGCCCTTTGATTTGTCTGCGTTAGTTGAGATTTAAATATATTTCCATTCTATTTGTTGGCCAAAATATCTTATTATTGTGAAAAAATGTATCAATATATTTCTTTTCATCAATATTGCTCATAAATGCCCATTACGTTATTAATCACACAGAAGCAGTAACAACATAACCCCATTTTCTTACCTTTCCAAGCACAGTCAGGCAGCTGGGGTCTAGCTCAGGCTGCTCCAGCTTCACCACTCCGACCCAGCCGTACTCATATAGGTCCTCTTCATCATTGTTGTTACATAGTCCCAGAGGATGCATCTGCAAACCAAATAGTGGGCTCATTAGCATACAAATGATAGGACCTTAGTTCAGACCTGAGGCTGCACATATCTGGAGTATAAGCCACATAGAAATAACTGATAAGCATATTAATAAAGCTTTTTTATACTAATCATAATATATTGATGGTTTTCATTGTGATACTTTGCAGTGACATCATGCTGGGGCTGTTCTACATGTTTGCCTATCGCTGTAGTGGAATGTCATTATAGAGAAAATGCATACATTAGCATTTTAACATTGTGGATTTAATCCACATATTTTCAGGAGCCTATGAAGTGTCCATGATCCTGTTTAGGAGGTAGATTTTCAACTGTAACTAACTGAAACAACTGTTGGCTAATGCAATCTAGGTTGTGAAAGAGACTTTTTCCTTTGTTGAGCACAAATCATCACCTGTTGTAGTTTCAGCTTCTTTATGGTCAGACTGTGTTAAAATAAAGGTCAGATTAAAGTCTAACTTGCGTAACAGAGGTTCAGACTGTGCAGTGTCAAAAAAATCATCAAAACAATCATTTTGCTGACTCTGACATATTACTGACAGAAAGAATATGAATGCATGTGATGCATATGAAATGATGCAAATGAAACCCAATAATAGAGCACTACATAATTTACTTCACATTAGAAAATCTCACTGATTCTCAAAACACCAACAAATAAATGCTGCACGCAACACATGGTCCCATGTCCATGTACTTTTAAAAGATCTGAGACGCCTAAATCCGAGCAGGAAGAAAAAACATGCAAAAAAATGGAAGATGTCCAGTCCACTACAAGCTATTCTTTTTTAGTACCATTGTTCCTATCCTCACATCACCCTACACATCTGTATTTATGGTCTGCAGTACATTCACACAATAAGACACTTAAACTATAGCACCAGATGGGCCAGGATTAATGTGCTTGCCTGAGTCTGCTGAAAAGGCATTTTTGCATTACTGCTTAAAGCAGTGGTGTCTAGTTTCCCACATGTGCTCTATATGATTAATAACACCAGTATTTCTTTATTATGTGGACAAAAAGATGCAGTGTTGTTGAATTTTACTCTCCATAAAGCACGGTGGGTGCATTTATGTAAAAATCAGATAACTAGAATAATTAGACAATAATAAGACACAATAACTGCTGTATTTGACATTCACAAAAGTAATCTGATCATGATCGCCAGTGGTCACATTTTTATATAGCGTTTTTCCACCTTCAAGAACTCAAAGCACTTTACATTAAGAACACACATTTTTCAAACACCAGTGTGCACAGACAATAGGGCAAGATGGATTAACTGTCTTGCCCACTGCCAACCTGTGGGTCTGTGGATCTACTCAACTCAACCACTCAACCAACGATGTTTATGTCAAGAGTTGGATTCGAACCACCAACCTTCGGATCAAGAACAGAGATCAGAGATCCTTTCAAAAACTTGGTGACGTTTTTCAGTTGTTATTGTTATTTTTTAGTGAAAGTCATTTCTGGAAGACAAAATCAGTTATTTTGCACCTTTACGTGTCATTTTCACACACACAGGATGAGCAATCAGAAAGAACTCACATCAGCTCTAACACTTACATGACATTTGCAGAAATCCAATAATAACGAACAAAGTCACTGTCTCTTAAGTTAGCCTCACACAGGGCAAGTAAATTGGCCCAGTTTTTGTTGCCAGAGGAGCCGAGCACTGGCCGCTTTTAGAAGATGACTGTAAAGGAGATTAAAGCCAACGGAAGTCAGACATCACAAACACTGAGTCACTGCCAGGCTCCAAAAAGAGGTGGTGGCCTCCTTAATTGCAAGCTGACAAAAGCACTTATCTTGAAACATTTATCTCAAAGGGCTCCTCTAACTCGGCCCATGGGTACAAAGTGAACAGCATGATAAAAGGAAAGATTCACTCTGGTTAGAAACAAAATAAAACATAAACGTTGTGATGATAACGCCTGTCAGAATAATTACTATACTGACTTATCCTTCATTGTATGATAACTGCAACAACATATTTTGGAGCTCCATACTTATCATGCATCTTTGTTATTTTAGTTGTAATATCTAATAATTGTAAGACTTGAGCTATATAGGGTAGAATAAGTAACTTCTATGGCTAATTATGGGTTCATTGTGCTATTTGTTGCAGCTCAGGACTTGTAATGATATCGTCTTTTAAAAAGGCTTTACTGGGATTATCTTACTGGCATAAAGTAGTTTCAGTATTACCACAATATTTCTCTGTAGCATTATATCAAAATTAGATCAAATTTTTTGGATTCTTTGTTAAACTATCTACAGAGTCAATGACTACAACTGATTATGTAAAATGCATGAAAGTCGTGATGACATGATGAGGTCTGTGTGATCTTTGTGTTTTAACAGTGCTCATGGCTTCATTCAAGTACAAACGTGCTTTTAACAAGTGCATTGTGTAACTTTTCTGGTGGAGGGTCCATGAAAAAATTCTCCATGAAAATGTTTGGCTGAAATGTTTCACAATCACACAACAGCTGTCTTCATGGAAACCAAACCAGACCAAGTTACAGGTCAGATCTGTGGAGAGGCGCCCCTGTTCAGAGTCAGAATGCCTGTTTTCTAGGTATTTTTGAGCTATAAAACCACAAGCAGGTGACAATCCACCTTCACCACAAAACGTGTGCAATGCACTTTTAAAGCAACAAAAATAAAAGATGAGATTAAGAGTGTCGCCAATGAAAGGGTTGAAAATCCTGCATTAATCCCACTGGGCAACGGAGCGCGGCCCAGCTCCAGTATTAGCATTCGAAGTGGGCCAAACTCAACTCCAGGTCACTTTATCCTATTAACCCAATGACCAAAACACCCCAATGAGCCAGGACTATGGGCGCCAAACTGCGGACCACTCTAGCCCCAAGCCAAAGCAGATGACCACCACTGATAGCCCTATACTGTGACCTTTGACCCCTGCTGCATCGCATGGGTAGCAGGTTAGCGTTGCGATTGAGCTATTGAAGGATCTATTGAAAAGGTGCCTACTTCAGTGCCACCGGGTCCACGGGTCAAGCCTCTGACCTGAGGGGATTTTTGGACAAGAGTAAAAGGGGTTCAAATGCAAATCAGCCGGACTTTGGGAAGAGAAGGACCAGGAAGGAATGCGAACATCGTGTGCCACTAGTTTAGAGAGTCATTCAGTGGAGATAATCTGATCAAAATATGGAAAGCCTTAACACTTTGAAAGCAGAAAGAGATACTGACAATGCAAGATACTGACATGTAAAAGAGGTATGATGTTAGGTATTTGTATGCATCTTCCATATTACACAAAATGTATTCTTGAGAGTTTTTAGCCATATTATGTTACCTCAAAAACATACCTGGAGTTGACTCTTGAGAGTTTTTTGCCATTATCTTACCTGGAGTTGTGTTTTTTGTTTTCTTCATGTTTGGAACTGTAGACAAACTAATAATAAAGGTTTACTCAAAGCTAAAAATCCTCTGTCCACCTTGTGATGTCATGTAGTGGTAGTTTTCAAGTTAACACCTTTACCTTTAGTTCAGTAGAGATTGGATATTTCAGGCCGAATTTCAGCTAAAATTGCCAAATGATTCTAGTGAATTTGTGTGGAGTTTAAAAACACAGTGGAGCACTTCCTGTATTACCACATGATATCACAAGGTGGAACAAAGTGTTTTCTGTTTGGCCTGTGTGTTAAACATATGTGAGTGAAACAAAACACAGTGAACAGTAAAAAATATAATATAAATCAGAATATTGCCTATGTCTGATTATTCAGTATTTAATTACCTCTTTCTTGAATGCTTAAAGAATTTGAAATTTCATAAAGATTCATATCCAGATTTATATCTATATGTATTGTAATTTGGGGTTTTGGTTGTCATAGCAATTGACTTATCAGAAAAAAGACTGAATCTCACTCTTATTGATCTGAACTCTCAGTACTTGAACCATAGCAAAGTTCTATTTCCTAAATCACAGAATGGAACAATTAAAAAGTCTATTATGGTAGTTGTTAAAAACAATGAGCAAAGCATTATGGTCTATGTAGTGCTGCTTTGTACCACGCTGCTTTGATTGTCCATTAGTGAACACAGATTATCTTAATTTTCCTAACACTGAAGCTACATGAACCAGAACAAAGATTTTGCCTCGATGAAGAGACACAGTAACAGGTGCTTTTTCTGTTAAAAATATGTAGAAAATCTGATTTAATAAAGAACACAATTTAGCCTCGAATCTTCCTACGCAGGCCTCCCACGCACTGAATACAGAGTGTAAACTAGCACGCTCTGGCCTGTCAATAGGAGTCCTTGAAAAACTAAATCTTTTTTACACCTGACATGGAAGGAACTCAGACAAAAGACAAGGTCAGGGCTGGTTTGAAACCCACAGCGTCCGCCCGGCCGCAGAATGAGCTGGGCACAATGAATGAGATAAGCCGGCATTTTGATACGCTTGGTGAATTATCCTGGTTATAAGGAGAATTACATCGGGTGAAATATAAAAATAGGAGTGACTCTGAATTGACAGTTGAGAATGAATGGTATTATTTTATTAACTTTATGAAATAGCTAATCAAACCTTCAATTACAGTGTGTTGAAATCTTAACAGTTTACCATTGTAACCAAAGATAACTTGAAGGCAGACCTCCTCCAAGGCATGAGGTTATGTCGCGATGCCAATTTAATTTCAGTCGTAGGTGGTTTCACAGTTGCTAAAGGCTATTTTGTTCATACTTTTCTTTTTATTCTACTTATTCATTAAAGGGCTCATATTACGCTATTTTCTGATTTGTGTTGTAATCAAAAACCCGGAGAAGTGTTTTGTTTCATCGCACGTTTTACACACAAACCCTGCATATTAAGGCGGAGTTCACAGAAAACAGGAAGTGTTCTACTGTGTTTTTAACTCCACACCTCAACTAGAATCATTTGGATAATTCTCAACTAGAATCATTTGAATAATTCCAGCCCTGGGATTGCCAATTGATTACCAATACTTTACATCATAAGGTGGAAGAGAACATTCTGAGCTTTGGAGATATAGACAAACTAATAGAACAGTGTTTCTCAAAACTATGTGAATGAAATAAAACACAAATCTTGAAGCGGTAACAACATTGTAACATGGCTAAAAACAATCAATTTTGCGCAGCACCTTTAAATGTTCCAATTTATATTCAGATTACCAGACAATTGATTGGACAATGGTCTGAGTAGGAGCTGAGGCAATGACCTGATGACTTCGGGGCAGTCTGATCCCACACTATGACCGAATGAAAAAGTAAACACATCAATCAATTCAAAATCTATGAAAGGACGACAATGCCATGACCAAATGTAGTACTCCCACATAGCAACTATTACAGATACACATTTGAATGCACGTTAGAGCATATTCGGTCATTTCACACAGGGATGCACAATCCAGTACTATATAGATAGTAGATATGGGAGCCAATAGTGAAAAATTTGATCGGATATTAGCTTCAAGGTACCAGTTCAATCGATATGCCGGTTGGGTATATAAATTTATGTTTTTTTCTTGATTTCATTACATCTTAGTATTGAAGAATGTCGATTTCAGTCCCTGCCTTGGTGTCAGCTATTGAGCATCGGCAGAAACTTAAAGCTGTTTCACACTGTACAAACCTAAGACGTCAAGTGGTCCGAAAAGCAAGGGCCTCCCCCAGAGGAGAGTGTGAGGTCCCCACAGAAGAACCTCTTTTGGACAGAACAGTGTCTCTGTGAGGGCCACTAACATCTGGACCAGTCTCCTCTGCACATACAGGAGCCCGACACTGATCAGCTTTAAAACACAACTCACACTATGGCTGAAAACCAACCAGTCATGTGACCACTAGACTTTTGTTTTTGCTGCTTGTTTTGTATGTTGTATTTTATGTATTTGCCTGCCGAGGGACTATGGATGAAAATGAGCTTTGTAGCTAAAATCTGGCATATTTACATTTGTTTTATACTTATGTTCATTAATGTGCATTGTCCCTATCAAATAAATAAATAAATAAACTGTGCAAACTTCCTAGATAAACAGACAAATGTAAGTGTGTTATCCATATCCCCACTTGCCTCTCTCTATAATAATTGTTCCTTCAGTCAAGTGCACTACATACCAAAACTTCCCCGTCACCACAGTTTTAATGGGAAACTAAAATGAGTCAGGGCTGTACATCATTTGAGCAGTGAAGATGCGGAAGTGCGGGGCTGCTTGTAATTACAGCCCCTGTGGCACTGTGCTCCTTGTCTAACTGTTGGGGTGGCAGAGTGGGGAGCCCTGCCTGCGCCCCAGGTCCCAAACACTGCTCCATTGTGCGGCCGGGTTCTCTTCCTCTCCAAATGGGGCAGCCTGCTTGTTGTTGTGGTGCTGGTGGTCCATGTTATTTTAGAAGCTAGGGCATTAACTCCCAAAGCATGGATTTACCCTTTTCCTATCACATGTGTGGAAGAGTTCAATAGCAAAAACCGATATCTCCATTTTGGAAAAACCTTTTGCTCTTATCCTCTAGAGATATTACTATTAGCAATGACAACAATGAAAAGTGAAGGAGTGGAATTATATTTTGATAGAAGTAAAATAGGTTTGGCTTTTTAAACTCATCTACCTCCATGGAGACAAGTAGATGATGTAACCCGGGCTAAGCAAAATTATAGGTCAGATCTGTGGCGATCCAACCCCACTCAGTAAGAATACATTTTATTGGCATTTTTGAGCAGTAAAAGCATAATAAGCTCTGTGCACAGCAGCTTGATAGCTCACTTTATCTCAACACTAACATTCACTTTAACTTCATTAAAATTGTAAAAAAATAAAATAAACAACTATTAAAATTCAAATTAATGAATATAAAGACTGCCAATTAGTTTTATATGTGGAATACTTCATTTTGTGGCATTCTTGTAATATTTATGATGCCTCAAAATTTCTACTTCTTCCGATGAAGTGTTTTATTTATATAGTTTTTAACCAAGAAATGAAATTGGACATTAAGTAGTGACATCGTGGTGCATCCCTATGTGAGACTGTCGGGCGCTGTTGTGGACAGAGCTTATTGCATAAATGTTAAGTATGTTTAAAACTATATGGCGAAACATTTCAGACACAACAATAATGAGAGACAAACATGGGGTATAGTTTTCCAAATGATAATATAACAAGATGAAAGCAATAAAGAATTGAGCTGAATGATAAAGCAGATTTGTTTTGTTGTGCTAAATATTTATCGCAGTGAATCTGTTGTTGACCTTGAGAGCGTTTGCAAAAGACTTTTATAAGAAATATCGAGTCCTGCAAATAGCTTGTGTAATATTTTCTGCACTTCAGAATTTCTTAGCATGACAAGCCTGCATGTGGATTGATGGTTGGTAGAAATTGGGGGGCAAATAAGTGGATGGCAGTTTTGATGGAAGTGGGTCAGAGCAACAAAAGAGCACCCAATGCAAACATGCCTTTATCCACACACACCAAAATGACAATGACTCTCCTCTCCAGCTTTCCCTGCTAGGCCTCAGCGCGCACAAACCCAATAGAATCACCAAGTTTTTTCTTTTTTTTGGTGAGTGGGGGGTGAGGTAGTTTTGGATAAAGCCACTAGGGGGCGAATGTTGTCCTGCCCGGTCCGTTGTGGTCCCTGGGGAAGGCAGCGTTTCACATGAATATCCCCTTACACGGGCCACACTCTCAATGAAAGCCTGGCAGGGATTTGTACTCCGCTTGTCACTCAAGATGGCCACACCTCCTGCTAGCCACCCAACCACCTGTAGAAAGGGATACCCATGTGATAAGCCTCCATGTTTTAATATTCATTTGAGCCATGACACAGTAGTGAAAGTGTGACTTAAACAGTGTTCAGATGAACTACCTCTGAAATCTTTTCTACCATGGACCACGCGTGAATGGAATGAGGGATTCCACCAACTCTATTCAAAGCAATGATTTTTTTTTTTTTAATGTGCATTGTTAACATTTCATTGAGCTAACAGTTATCATCTAATATCATAACCATGTATGAAGAAGTAGACTAAAGGATCCAGTCAAATTATTTACAGGCTAAATAGTGAAAAACATCAGGATTGTGTAGAGGGTTAATAAGAACATGATGTTAAGAAATGGCGAGGCTCATTGCAGCAGGTACAGAGAAAGAGGTCGATGGAACTGGAAGTCCCCCCTTGTGCACTTCCTCTTTTAGAACGCAGTGGCCAGTAGGTTAACTATGGCCATTTATATATACAGTCTATGATCATAACACATAGTTGCAGCTTAGATTACAGATAAAATCTCAAATAGAGTTGGGCAATATCATCAAAACTTGAGGAGTCATTTTATTAGAATTATTTCTTGATGACAATATTCATACATTATCATGGTTATCTTTCAAATGGACAGTAACCTTAACTACATACTATCGTTTTAAACAGTTTCTCACAATAAACTTGATATTCTACTTTTGCATATCTTTAAACTGTAATTGTATCTACTTCGATACACCTCGCCCCTCTAATATCAATACATTTGCGTGGGTTAACTTTCTGCTATGCTCTTCCCTGGCTCGGATCAAAACAGGGCCCTCCTACTTAAAAATGCCCACCCCCACACACCACAGCCCCGCCTCCCCCCCTCCCTCGCCTCTCGAAAGGAAATCAAAATGCGAGTCACACCATCCAACGCCATTCTCTCAGTCTGTTCTCTGAGCCTTTGATCAAATAACAATCACTTCTTCACCCCCTTCCTCTTTTACTCCACTTCTCCTCTCCCTCAAAATTACTGGAGCCTCCCCACTCCCCCACTACTCCAAAACACTGGCCACCAAATGCTGTATATTTCAGCCTTGCCTGCAATGCGCACACGGCTGCCAATATCAGAGATTTCACCAGTACCAATAGTTATTATCATTAATTTCTGCCTAGTAACTTTCTGTAGTACTTTTTCAGGACACAGCAGGCATCAACTTGTATTGTTAGGATGCATTTTAGTACTGAATTACAGTAGCAGCACTTTTCTGTATCGATAGTACTGTAGTAGTACCATATAACACTAGCCAGCACTAGTAATCAGCAACTTTTCTTCTTCCTCTTTTGTTAACTTTTACAACTTCGCTAAGAGCGATTCAAATCTTCATAAGCATTCAAAAACAATACCGCAGGGCAAGCACATTTTCTACTAGACACATCTTAAGTTTCAAAGGGATTTCTCTGATCCCCATCGGCTGTATATTAAAAAAAAAACACATTTCAAAATAGCACTGGTTGCAAACACGATGTTTAAAGAAATGCTGATTTGCATTTACACCACAAAGCAGACTATAAGAAAGACTTTATGACTCTCTTCAGGCTTCAGGCTTAATATTTCTTTTAGCATGGTGGTTTATGGAAATTAGCGTCATTTACTTGGCATCTTATGAAGCCTTTTTGTTTTATGAATATGAGGCTGTTATCTCATATGCAGCTATTTCGGCACATAGCCAAACTCAAGCATGTTCTACAGCGAGAACATTTGCTAATCTTATTTTACCAATCCATGCAAGGACTTAACAAATTTGGTGATCCTTCAAAAAACATCTTAAATTTCAACTTTGATGTGAATTAAGACATGTGAATTGTAATGCCAAAACATAGCAGCAAGTAAAATTTCTGTATATATATATGTTGTACAAATCCTCCTTTTCCACAAGATGAGTCAACTAAAGTCATAAAGTGAAAAAGCAAAAGAAAACTGAATTCTAATTTGTTGCAACACACCCTCCCTGGACAACCGAGAGATTGAAGAAAATACCTCCATGTCTATGTTGTAATTCAATATAAATATGCTTCTATTTAGCAAAAAGCACAAGTTTGATAAAAAAACAACAATAAAAGAAAAAAAGGCCCCAAATTTCATGCGCTAACCTGCCAATTTTATCCCAAGCTACACCTAAATGTCTTGGTTGAGGTTCATGTATCGCACAATATGCCATTGGACTGTAAAATTAAGTGTAAACCAACCATAAGTAACTGGTGTAACCCCTGCTGAGGTCAGACCTTTTCACCCAGGCATTTGGGGTCAGTTGGGAGGTGGCATCAAAGCTTCCTTGTTTTCCAAAGCCCCACGAGCCAACAGGACATGAATCACCACCCTCATATCTTGTTCACAGTTTTCTTTTATACATTTTGGAAGAAAAGTTGCCACCTATTCGCCAATCACACAAAACCCAGAAGGAAGAAAACGCCGGGCACGGTGCCAGTCCTCGCACCCTCTCCGAGAATGTTTCTACGTTCATCTATGTTTGAGAACCCCGCGGATGACCCGGGTATAGCCACGGACCACCTCTCCCTGACCGTCTGCACACACTGAACCCATTCACCCTAAAACGAAGGACAGACCCCCACCCGCTTCCCTGGTCCCTTTAATGCATCAACAGCCCCCCACAGCCCCGGTGCTTTTACGAGGGAAGAAGCATTGTCAACTTCCTGGAACATTGCTTGGTGGTCAGGACGAGCAGTGTCATCGCTGCCACAACTGAGAATGTGGTTTTCTAACTGCATCAGAATTGAGTCATGCGGGCACAAAGTCTATGTGTAAGTACATCTAACCATTTTAAGAAAGGTTCGTCAGCCAAAGAAGGTTTATTTTAGCCAAGTAAAATGTACTATTATTATTATTACTAAGAAAATCTGCGGTTTGTACATTAGGGCTTGCACTTAATGAAATTTAAAGTACAATACAATCAACTGATCAATGCATAGAACTTGGACTGTCCCAAGGTATCAAAAAATACTCACCAATGCTAAAACTAGTATCAAAACTAGATAATCATTTGAACAGATACTGATACTAAGAGGTACTACTAAAAAGTCTACTAATAAACTACTAATACTACTAAAAAGTCGCATTCACACAGCAGAAATTAACTTTTCCTAAACAGCTGTCAAATCACATAATTAATCACATAGATTACTATTCACTCACAGACCCTGAATGACTGAAGGAGTACACAGATATATAAGTATTATTATCGTCGTATTTAAAAACGTTGTAAATTGCATTCTATTGTCTAAATATTATCATTGCGGTATCATAACTGGTACTTAATATTGAGTTCCTTATTCCTTATTCCTTAGTATAAAGTTTGAAATTCAGTATCGTGACAACACTGCTCAAAAAAAAAATAAATCCATTTCTTTTCCTCATATTGATCATCTCAAACTCAATTTATTTTCTCTAAAACAAAATAAAAGTGAACATTCAGTATTGATTTCATGAACTTGAACAGCCTGAGACTTTTAATCAGTGCCTTGTATTTATTCCTGCAAAGTCTGAACTCTGCTCCAAACCACATGTTACCCACTGAGGATCGGCTGTAAACCTCTTCACCCGTGCGTATCACCAAGGATTAAACACGACTGAATCTCAATTCTGATTCAGATTTGAATAATTGCCCAGCCCTCGCCAGCCCAGGACACTGCCATATATTTACACTGTGCCAAATCTTTCCATTATGCAACTTCTAGCAAATAAGCCCAAGACCAGGCCAAAACATACAAACAGTAAAATGTCAGCACCACATTAACACCAGGCAGGCTCCAGGTCTGTGCGGGACCCTCCCCAACAGCTCAGGGGTCGGTCAGGACGCAGTCACCCACTCACTGCAGCAAACAGACCATCAGCTCTCCACCAGTTAGAATTGGGCAACCAGGACTAACTATACACTTATAATGTTTCTTTATCACAAACATAACTGGAGTTGGGTTTTATTTAACACACAAACCCTCCATATTTACCTGGAAGAAAGCTTTGGACATGTAGACAGGCTAATAATAAAGAATTACTCAAACGTATATGCAAAAAAACAAACTCTGCATATGTTTTTGAGGAGATAACTACAATATAATATGGCTAAAAGTTCACAAGTCTTTTGTGTAGGACCTTTAAACATTTCTATGAACGTGCCAGCTAGTTTCCAATATCCAACTGTAGTCCCCAGGCAAGGTGTAAAATGTTAGTAATGGCAGGTGAGATCTTAGTCGTACAATAGTGTCTGTGTGAGTGAGATATTTTAACATATGCGTAGGAAATACAGAAGTAGAATTAGCTGTTTATTAGCAATTAAAGCAACAATTTCTCACACATTTGTCTCACATTGGAAAAATCATGAGCGTTATGCAGTGGTTTCGGCAATCCCACGCCAAGAAACTGAAATATAACATGCTTCAACATACAGGAAATAATCAGCGTTTGAGTTAATCTGTTCTAGTTTTTATCTGCTCTGTGTGCCTAAATTGCCACTCTGTTGCCGTATTGATTTATTGATTTCTTTACCAGGCAGTTCAGGTGAGGTGAAGCAGACAAAGCAAGCTCACGAGTGACTAAAAATCACATGCTTCTGCAAAAACTTGTGTACACTGGACAAAGTTTTGCAGTTCAAAGCATTGCATTTGATGTACATGTTTGATGGAAATGAGTGTAACAGAAAAAAGTACTAGGAAACAGTAGATTAATATATGCTATTAAATGACTTTAATTTGCCTTTTTAGATATAAGTACAAGCAAATCTTCAGCTAACTCACTCACTAGCTTCTTTTTATTATTTTCCCATTTACAGTTCACCTTTTTGTTGAAAATTAAACACCTAAACAAAACCAAGAATGCTTGTATTGATCACAGGCTTCTGAAAATGTGTTGTCCATTTTGCAACTGCTGAAGATTCCGCCATACACATACATGTAGAGCACCCCAAACACGATGTCACTGCAAAGTATCAGTACCATACAAGGGTGCATTTTGGGGAGGACTTTGCAGTTTGACATTGAACCTGTGCACAGAGATAAGCGACACACACAGGAAAGCAGCAGCAGCAGCAGTCTTGAATTGCATCCTTCTATGTTTAGAATGCTTAAAGAGACTCACAACTTTGAAACTGCGAGCGCCAACATACTACATATACACACAGCACCTCTCCAAGTCTTCCGTCAGTACGTGCCCCTCTTTCCCAGCACTGGAAATAACTTCAAAGGGGGCTGGTAGCCTTGAGGAGAGAAGGAGCAGGATCTAGTTTCAGGCGAGCAGCTGGGAGGGCCCTATACAGGTGGGGCCAGCACTCCTCCTCAGTAACACTAGCACCCAAAAGATCCTGCTCTTCCACACACAGAATGAAGACTTCCTCCCTTTTGTCTCCCCCGAGCTCGACAGCCATCTTTGAACGCAGCCAAATCTGTGCAATCGTTTTTTCATTATATATATATATAAGAGCCCATATTACACTATTGCCTGATGTGTGTTATAATTGTGTTTCCTCATCACAAACATAGTTGGAGTTGTGTTTTGAGTCATACACAATGTTTAACACAAATTTAAGCTGTGTTCTTCTCTCAAATGGAAGACACTCTGTTCCACCTTGTGATGTCATGCGGTGACACAGGAAGTGCTCCACTGTGTTTTTAAAGACCATACACCATCATTAGAATCATTTGGACAATTTCACCAATGGAGTTTCCAAGCTCTGCTGAACTAAAGGTAAAAAGGTATTTGTTAACTTGAAAACTAACACTTCATGACATCACAAGCAGAGCATTCTGAGCTTTGGAGATGAGAAACTAATAATAAAGGGGTACTCAAACATGTGTGATTATAACAAAAGAGGAAACAGCATTATAATAAAAGTAAATTTTCCATAATACAGGACCTTTAATGTGCACTATGTATGTTTTCTGGTGGAATGTCCGTCACCTGCTTGTCTCTATGGAGATGTATGGCATGTTTATCCATCTTTTTGTTGCTCGAAAATACCTAGATAAAAATATTTTCTCTCCGTGTGTGGCATTGCCTTTGCACAGATCTGACATGAATTTGACATAAAACATTTATGCAATTACAGGCAATTTTTATTGTTAACCCACATTGGTTTGGTGGCGTCATCTGTTTGTCTCCATGGAGACTGCAAACTTGTATGCCATCTTTTGGGAACAGTCGACGTAATCCCCTCATTCGTCCAGGAGTGGTCCATGGTAGAAAGGGTTTCAAAGGTAGTCATGTGGACACACCTTTGAAAACTATGGCAAAACCAACAACAACATCTGCAATGACTTTATTCAAATCCACCTCTTCAGTGTCGTGAGCCATTGGACAATCTTCCTGTTTGTTTGCCCCGCACCAAAGTCAATCCCAGCATTACACCCCCCCAATAACCTCCATGCATTCTCCATAGCAACAGGCAAAGCAAACAAGTGTCATGGTTTCAGCTTGAGCTTGAGGACACCTAATATCATGTAAATGTCCTGATATGTGGCAGAAGGCAGTGGGGCTGACAGCTTTAACACTGGGGAGGACACTCCACTTGTGACTCTATTAACTATGGCCCAGTGCAGCGGCGTGTGCTGTGTGCAAGGGCCCGGTGTCATTTTCAGCCCTGCACCCTTTAAAACCATAGCAGCACCAACAATGAAGGACAGCCCAGCAAAGTTCAAGGGTCAACACCGGGATTCATGCCATCATTTTGGAACAGAGAGAGCGGGGAGTGGAAACAGCTGTCCACTCTCGGGCTCCTTCCCACAGATCACACGTTTAAGAATGACATTGTATTGTATGGGACAAGCGCTGTCATTTTCATATGCAGCACTATCATTATAACAGAAATTTGACACCTGCAAGTGTTATTCATG
This sequence comes from Scartelaos histophorus, assembly GCA_000787155.1. Classification (NCBI taxonomy): domain Eukaryota; kingdom Metazoa; phylum Chordata; class Actinopteri; order Gobiiformes; family Gobiidae; genus Scartelaos; species Scartelaos histophorus. The sequence goes on from KN509037.1 coordinate 16,971, forward strand.
CCATTCATTTCAGCTTTCTTTTATATAGACAGATACACTTTATTGATCCTGAAGGAAATTCAAATATATGGTATGTTGTATTATGTATGTAATATATATGAAGACTTTTAGCCCATTCAAAGGATATACTGATTTTTTTTTCATTTAATATATTAAACGCTATGGCTATGGTCTTAATTTTTAATCATTCTGAGATAGAGTGGTTGGATTCAATATAAAGCGATTTACATAAACGTATATACATTGAAATTGCACAGAATTTAGTCATGTTTAAAATGTTTTAGCAAAGCCAGCGCAGCTTTGGTCATAAAAATATCTTTAAAATAGCAGTACAGGTGATCTTAAAGGGTTCAAATCTCAGCAGAATGTGGCCCTTATAATAATAATAATGTCAAAATGAGCAAATTACAAACCCGAGCCACACCTAGGAGGGATGGTAACATATCTTTATCAAGCAGTTTATGAGTTATGACACATTACATAACACAATAACATCACAACACAACCCAAAAGCGCAGTGAATACAAAGCAAACAAACAGCCCCACAGCTGCAAAACCAGTCCGGACGTCATTTAAATTCCCTACAATAAAGTCCAGCAGCTTTGATTTCCTGTTGCTTCGCTTTCATGGCCACAAGCACCGCCCCAAATATTGAAGGCATCTGCTGCTCCTCTTCTATCTGGACCTATGTATGCGAGGATGGGCTGCATACTGACAGTCCCCCGTGTGGATGTGTACAGCGCGCAGAGGTGTCTAAAAACAGACCGAAGGGAGGATTGCAGTCATCAACACCTAAGCTCTGAGTGCTCTTTGATGTAGCGCGGTGTCTTTGATGGGCCCGGGCCGTGGAGGAATGCTCTGCCCCTCTGCCCCTCCACCCCTCCAT
>KN509043.1:10959-26193 GCA_000787155.1 Scartelaos histophorus
TTTCCCTTTCCACACTCTCTCTCCTTCCTTTCTCTCTCCTTCTTTCTTTCTGTATTTCTATTTCTTTTGCTCTCTCCTTCCACTCTCCCCTCTTTCTTTTCTTTTCTCACTCCCTCTCTGTTTCTTCCTCTCTCTCCTTCCACTCTACCTTGCCTCTCTTTCCTCTCTTGCTTTATGTCTCTCTCTCTCTCTCTCCTTCCACTCTCTTTCCCCTTTTGCTCTCTCCCTCCTTTCTCTCTCTCTCTCTCTCTCTTCTGTCTTTCTATTTCTTTCTTTCTCTCTTTTCCTTTCCACTCTCTCTCTCCTTCCTTTCTCTCTCTCTCCTCTTTCTGTATCTCTATTTCTTTTGCTCTCTCCTTCCACTCTTCCTCCCCTCTCTTTCCTCTCTTTGTCTCTCGACCCCTTTCTTTCTGTTTCTTTCTTTCTCTCTTTTCCTTTCCACTCTCTCTCTCCTTCCTTTCTCTCTCTCCTCTTTCTGTATCTTTATTTCTTTTGCTCTCTCCTTCCTTCCTCTCTCCTCTCTGTCTTTTTCTCTTTCCCCTTCTATTCTCTTTTCCTCCTTTCTCTCTCTTTTGCTTTCTTTTTTCTCCATCTCTCACTTTTTCTCTATCTTCTTCCACTCTTTCTCCCCTCTCTCATTCTTTATGTCTTCCTCTCTTTTTCCCTCCTCTCTCTCCTTCCACTCTCTTTCCCCTCTCTCTCTTCCTCTGTCTTTTCCCCTTTCCATTTATTCTCTCCCCCTCCTCTCTCTCTCTCTCTCTCGCTTCTGTCTCTCTGTTTCTTTCTTTCTCTCTTTTCCTTTCCACTCTCTCCTTCCTTTCTCTCTCTCTCTCTCTTTCTGTATCTCTATTTCTATTTCCTTTGCTCTATCCTTCCAATCTCTCTCTCTCTCCTCTCGATTTCTTTTCTTGCTCCCTCTCTCTGTTTCTTCCTCTCTCTTTCTTTCTCCCTCTCCTTCCTCTCTTTCTTTTTCCTCTTTCTCTCTCAACCCCTTTCTTTTTCCTCCCTCCCTTTCTCTCTCTCTCTTTCTCTATCTCCCTCTCTCGCTTTGTCTCTCTCTCCTTCCACTCTCTCTCTCCTCTCTCTCCCTCTGTCTTTTTCTCTTTCACCTTTTTTCTCTCTCCCTCCTCTCTCTCTCGCCGTCTGTTTCTTTCTTTCTCTCTCCTCTCTCTTTCTGTTTTTATTTCTTTCTCTCTCCTTTCACTGTCCAACTCTTTCTGTATTTTTCTCTTTCCCCTTCCATTCTCTCTCAATCCTTTCTCTCTCTCCCTCTCTCACTTTGTCTCTCTCCTCTCTCTCTGTCTTTATCTTTCCATTTTCTTTCTTTCTCTCTCTCCCTCTCTCACTTTATGTCTCTCTATTTCTTTCTCTCTCTCTCCTTCCACATTCTCTCTCCTCTCTCTATTTTTGTTGTTCTCTCTTTCCCCTGCCATTCTCTCTCTCTCACTTTATTTCTCTCTCCTTTTTTTCTCTCTCTCTCCTTCCACTCTTTCTCCTTTCTCTCTCTATTCTCTCTCAATCCTTTCTCTCTCCCTCTCTCTTTGTCTCTCTCTATTTCTTCCTCTCTCTCTCTCTCTCTCTCCTTCCACATTCTCTCTCCTCTCTCTCTTTTTTTTTCTCTCTTTCCCCTTCCATTCTCTCTCTCTCACTTTATTCCTCTCTCCATTTCTTTCTCTCTCTCCTTCCACTCTTTCTCCTTTCTCTCTCTGTTCTCCTTTCTCCTTCTGTCTTGCTTTGTCTCTATCTTACCTCACCCACTCTTTCTCTCTTTCCCCTTCCACTCTCTCCCTCTTTTTCCTCTCTCATTCCTCCCTCTTCCTCCCCGTCCTCCTCTATCCCTCGCTATTCGGGGGAGTGTGCTGTGGCTCAGTCTGCTGGGACTCTGGTGCAGTACTTGGGGGGGCTCATGTCAGCTGGACGTGTTGGGTCATGGAGGTCTGACTCTCTGTGGTAATGGAAACTTCTACTGGTGGGATTACTGACTTACTCATAAAACTTGGCCTTTTTTCCTTTTTTTTCTCACCGGAAGTTCATTTATAGACACGGAAGGTTCAGATTTGTTACTAAGGGTAAAACTATGCAAGCGAAATGGTCTTCCCCCAGATAGATTCTATAAGCAGGTCTGAGGTCTAATAATTCTGCTACACAAAATTGGTTACACAAAATTTGCCATCATTTTGCAGGTCAGTCATTTTGGCAATTCTTGTTACAATAACCTTAAATAAATAAAAAAAAAAAAAAAAACAGGTCAAGATCTTACAGTTAATGTTTTATTTTTGTTCTGTTTTCAGGTTCAGCCGTTCACTCCCAAAGAGAAGTCAGTTTGTGTCTTGGAATCTGCTCCACACAGTCACCAAAGACTGTGCAGCCTGCAATGGAAAATTTGGAAAAACTTAACCAACTGGCAAACAAATTTGGACTTGGTACCAAAATTTTAAAGAGGAAAGCTGTTTATGCAGGGCTAAAGGATCTGGTAGACCTCAGAACATCACAACATCAGAAGAGAAGGTTCAAACTTTGTGAAAAACTCTTGCGAAACCCCACAAAGTCCATAAGGAGAACAAGTTTGGAAATCCAGATTCCTCTAACCACGGTTTGGTGTATCCTGAGGAAATGATTGGAAATGACTCCGTCTGCAGCTCCTTCAGGCTTTAAAAGCAGCTGATAAGAGAAAATGCCAAATATTCTGTGTTGACATGCTACAGACACTTGTTTGCCAGATTGTGAAGTTTTTTTTCCAAAGTATGCATTGAAGGCAAACTGCCGATCTTTACTGAACAAAAGGTTAAAGGTACAAGATTTGAAAACTTATATCAGATTATTCATCTTGTTTTCAGATTCATTATCTACTATATCAGATTTCATCTTGTTTTCAGATTCATTATCTACTTATCACTTATCTGCTTATCTCCAGTTCTGAATTTGATTAATCCTAGCCTAGAGGGAGTTTATTTGAAGATAACTTGTCGAGCAGAAGGATCTTGCTATGTGGACAAATAGTTTGACAACTTTTAAATCATTTTCTGATAGATTTAAGTGTTTATGGGACAATGACATGACGTCTGTCCAACTACAATTTCTTAAAATGTTAAAAAAGGTTCAAAAGGTTCAAATTTCATAATTTCCCCACATACCTGTAGTACCCCTGACCTCCATGGAATCAAATGTTCATTTTTATTCACAAATTATTAATTATGTTGCATGTTTTTTGTACTTAAAGTGGTAAAATATCATGTGGTGCAACCGTCCGCCCTTAACTGATGATTTTTACACACTTAAAATGACTCTAAATCTAATCACATTTATTTTCTTTTTCTTTTTTTGCATATTTTCTGAAGTGTTTTTCATCCCACATGAAATTTCAGCTTTCCTGAATAGATATTTACCCCTTAATATTCACACAAATATTGTCTGAGCATGTCAATTTTTTCAAATCTCATGTTTTCATGTTTTCAAATCTCAATCTCATGTTCATATGACTCCCAACCAGGTTTTAGAAAATAAAACAATTTTAAGGTTATTCTCAGTCGCACCACATGATATTTTTAAATGTTGTAGCCATGTATCTAAAAAACATTAAAAATGCTTAATATAAATGCCAAACGTATATTTATGCAGACCTGACATTGTAAATATTTGAAAAAGTTCAATAGAAACACAATTTTTAGATTTACTGTTGAAAAAATCCTTACGTCATTGACCCATATATCTTAAAACAAGGTGGAACAGAGCATTTTGAGCTCTGCAGATGCAGACAGACTAAATAAAGGGTTACTTAAACGCGCATGAATGAAACAAAACACAACTCCAGGTTTGTTTGTGAGGAGGGAACAATATTCGAACACGACCTGAAGCTCATAAGAGTCCATTTTGCGTGATTTACATTTCTCATTTGGTTCTATCTTTGTCTTTCTCGTGTAAAATGATTAAATCCTGGTCTAAAATGAGCTCACCGTTACCTCCATGTGTTGCATCAGACCGTCTCCTGCCCCTCGGCCCCCCCTCCCCTCTCTGTTTGTGGTGATATACCGCCGCTGCCTGGAAACAGCTCGGCCAATCACGGGCCAGCTCCTGAGTCTCCACGGCAACGCGAAGCCACCCTCGCTGTGAGCCGAGAGGAAGAAATCAAACCCGCCGTAATGTACCTACAGCAGCATGTCGCCACACAAAGGATCAGGAGTAGCATCTGTAACAAGAATGGGAAAAACAAGGGGGGTTGTGTCCTTGGGCAAGACACTTCTTCCACCTTGCCTAGCGTGTGATTGTCGTCTGAAACAAGAATGGAAAAATAAAGGTACTTGTCAAGTGTCACTTCAGAAAATATTGTGGCAAAAGTCAATATTGTGGTTAGCCCGTCTACCCGAAGGTCACCGATTCAATCTCAGCTTCAAACCGTGGATGAGATTGTTGTGTCTTTGGGCAAGGCACTTCTTTCACTTTGCATACGTATGACTGGTTTGGGTGATCTGAAACAAGAATTGAAAAAACAAAAAGGTATTTCCCACACTGGTTAGAGAGTTTACCCAACAACCTGAAGGTCACAGGTTCAATCCCAGCTTCAAACAGTGCGTGAGATGGTTGTGTCCTTGGGCAAGATGCTTCATCCATGTTGCCTTGAGTGTGATTGTGTTCTGAAACAAGAATGTAAAAAGAAAAAGGGATTTCTCACAGTGGTTAGAGTGTTTGCTCAGCAAACTGTAGGTCATTGGTTCAATCCCAGCATCAAACAGTGCATGAGATATTTGTGTCCTTGGGCAAGACACTTCATCCACCTTGCCTTGAGTGTGATTGTGATCTGAAATAGTGAAGAATGCATTGTGGCAGAGTGGTTAGAGCGTTTGGCCATCAACCTGATAGTCCCAGCTTCAAACAGTGCATGAGATTGTTGTGTCCTTGAGCAAGACAAGTCATCCACCTTACTTATGTATGAATGTTGTGTGTGAATGCCGTTTGAAACAAGAATGCAAAAACAGAAAGGGATTTCGCACAGTGGTTTGTGTTTGCCCATCAACCTCAAGATCACCGGGTTGATCCCAGCTTCAAACAGTGCATGAGATCGTTGCGTCCTCGGGCAAGACACTTCATCCAACTGGGATATGTATGAAATATGAATGTTGTGTGTGAATGTCATCTACAAAAGGATGTAAAAATAAAACGTGATTTGCCAAGTATCAGTTAAAGAAAATATTGTGGCACAGAGGTTAGAGTGTCACTGGTTCGATTCCAACTCCAAACATTGCATACAGACATTGCATCCTCGAGCAAGGCACTTTATCCACCTCAAATGTTGTGTTCAATTAAATCATTTGTGGTACAGTTATCACAAGAATAAAAAATGGATACTAAAACTGGTATTGAAACTAGACACTCATTTGAGCAGGTATTGATACAAAAAAAGTCACATTCTCAGGACGAAAACGAATCATTCTTGAGTAGCTTTATAATAATCTTGAGCCGTATTGAAACAAGTATAAGAGCACATGGGAAAAGAAGAAGTAGAAGAAGAAGTACTATGATTTAATGTTAAAAATCAAATTCTCTCGTTTTATCATCATGGTTTTGGAATTGGTGTATTAAGTCTGTTAATTAGTATCAAAATTGAGTTTAGTTTATCGCTAATACCTAAATAATAATTGATACAGAATATAATAAACTTTATTTATCTGAAGAGTCCTGATGTTGAAAAAATCTTACATAAAATACAAAATTAGACCTTCCCAGGTTTAGTCTGATCCATATTTTATGAAACTATTTTTTGGTTTGACAATTCCAATCTATCATCTGAAATTTGGAGTTTGAAATTTGAAATTATCGTAAAAATTTAGGGTGTTGGCGCAGATTACCAACCACATCAAAGGGGCTACGGCTAAAGGAGTCAATGAATAATGACTACAGAGTGTTGTAAAATAACCAACGCATTGCGAAATTGTCCACTTAAGTCCAACTATGCTTCCACTGTAGGGAGTATTATACCTCTGATGACATAGTCCAGATGCAAGGTCTTATCTGGCTGTTTTCTTGGCACAGCAGTGTAATTTCCCTGTCAAAGTCTTGTCGAGCTTTTCGAAATGCAAAAGAAATGTATCGCTTAAGTAAATATTTGACTTTTTGAGTCATCCGATCGAAACCACGACTGTCTGAGGCTTAAACTAGTTCAAAAAAACATGTTTACACTAGAATTAGCTCTTAACCCTCTGTTGACAAAGGCCAGATAACCCGAACTGAGCTGGCGGTGTCCTTCCTTGTGTTTATAAGCTTGTCAAGACAGCGAAACTCAAGGGAAATGTATTGTGTACGAACATATTACGCTTTTGGAGTCTTTTCAGATCTAAATCAGGACTAAACTAGGTCTAACCCCAAAAAATGTCCACAATAAACAACACTTTTGCCACATCATTTGCATAAAAGAGAAGGAAAGGCTGATGTTTCTGCTGCTGCGGTGAATAGAGGGAAACTCGGACTTGACTAGATGCAGTGTCTTTGTTGCGTGTGATTTCATATGTCAGAATAGCGTTCCTGGTGTACCTAATATTATGGCCTATAATCTGGTGTATGGCGCAGAGCTGGTTTAGTGGGAGCCATGTTGCAGTGTTGCGCATTGCTGTTCTCTCTCTCTCCCTCTTTCTCTACCCCCCTCTTCCTTTTCAATCCTCTCTTTCTCTCTCCTCTCTTACTCTGTCTCTCTCTCTCTTTCTCTATCCCTCTTCCATTCTCTCTTTCTGTCTCTTTCTCCCCATCTTCTCTCCCAATCTCTCTTTCTTTGTGTCTGTCTCTTTTTCTCTCTATCCTCTTTTCCTTTCTTTCTTTCTTTCTTTCTTTCTCTCCCTTTCTCTGTTTGCTCCTCCATTTTCTCTTCCTCTCACCCTCTCTATCCTATCTCCCATTCTCTCTCTCTTTCACTCCATCTCTCTCCCCTCTTCCATTCTCTCTTTCTGTCTCCCTCTTTCTCTCTATCCTCTCTTCCTTTCTCTCTCTCTCTCTCAGCTCTCTCTTCCTTTGTATCTTTCTCTCTTTCTCTTCCCCTCTATTCACTTTTACATTCTCTTTCTCTCACTCTCTCTATCCTCTCTTCCATTCTCTCTCACTTCATCTGTCTTCTCTTGCATTCTTTCTCCCTCTCTCCTCTCTTCATTTCTCTCTCTCCCTCTCTATCCTCACTTCGTTTCTCTCTCTCTCTCTCAATCCTCTCTCCCCTCCTCTCTCTCTCTCACTTCCTTTCTCTCTCTCTCCCTCTCTATCCTCCTTTCCTTTCTCTCTCTCTCTCTCTCTCTCTCTCACTTCCTTTCTCTCTCTCTCTCTCTATCCTCTCTTCCTTTCTCTCTGTCTCTCTCTCACTTCCTTTCTCTCTTTCTCTCTCTCTCTCTCTCTCTCCCTCTATCCTGTCTTCCTTTCTCTCTCTCTCCCTCTCTCTATTCTCTTCCTTTCTCTCTTTCTCACTTCCTTTTTCTCTATTTCTCTCTCTCTCCTCTTCTTTTCTCTCTCGTTATTCTCTCTTCCTTTCTCTCTCTCTCTCTATCCTCTCTTCATTTCTCTCTCTCTCATTATTCTCTCTTCCTTTCTCTCTCTCTCTCCTCTTCCTTTCTCTCTCTATTCTCTCTTCCTTTCTCTCTCTCTATCCTCTCTTCGTTTCTCTCTCTATATCCTCTCTTCCTTTCTCGCTCTCTCTCTCTCTCTATCCTCTCTTCGTTTCTCTCTCTATATCCTCTCTTCCTTTCTCGCTCTCTCTCTCTCTCTATCCTCTCTTCGTTTCTCTCTCTATATCCTCTCTTCCTTTCTCTCTGTCTCTCTCTCACTTCCTTTCTCTCTCCCTCTATCCTCTCTTCCTTTCTCTCTCTCTCCCTTTCTCTATTCTCTTCCTTTCTCTCTCTCTCACTTCCTTTTTCTCTATTTCTCTCTCTCTCCTCTTCTTTTCTCTCTCATTATTCTCTCTTCCTTTCTCTCTCTCTCCTCTTCGTTTCTCTCTCTATATCCTCTCTTCCTTTCTCTCTCTCTATCCTCTCCTCCCTTCTCTCTTTCTCACACTTCCTTTCTCTCTCTCTCCCTCTCTGCCCTCTCTCTCTCTCTATCCTCTCTTCTATCCTTTCTCCCTTTTTCACACTCCCTCCCTCTCTCCACGCTTCCTTTGTCTCTCCCCTCTGTCTCTTTCTCTCTCTCTTTCTTTCTCTCTTTCTCTGTTTGTCTCTACCCTCTCTCGTCCTCTCCTCCGTCGTCCCTCCCTCCTTCTCTCTCCGTCTTGTCTGCAAACGGAGCAGTGGAACCTGGGCTGGATGTGGGTGAAAGGGCGCCGCTGTCAGATGGAGCAGAACACAGAGGCACAGAGCGAGGATCAGCCATAATCTCTCCCTCTCTCCCTCCATCCCTCCTCCCTCCCTCCACTTCCCCTCCACCAGCACAGTTATGGGCGGGGGCATGGGGGGAGGGGATCTGACTTTCGGCGAGCTCCCGACAAGTGCGTTTGAATAGGATAGTGTAATCCTTCGCTCCTTTGAGGCAGGAGTGGAATGCAGTATGTGTACTTTGTTTACTACGCAGTGATTTGGCAGATGCACTCTTACTTTGCTCTGGTGATGACTGACTGTTGTGTCTGCTCATTATTTGAACATTGTAAGTGTGTATATACAAAGTTAGAGTATTTATTTTTTAATACGGGGATTTTTTTTTTGATTACTCCTGTGATGAGTGACTGTTGTGTCTAATCAAGATAAGCAGATTAACTTTGGAAGTGTAGAAACAAAGTTAGAGGATTGTTTTTTTCATACTGGGAAATGTGTTCCCGAGAGTACGCAAGCACCCGCTCATGAGTTCATTGGTTCACTTTGGACTGGATGGGTTTTTTGAGTCTGGCTAAAGCTGGACGTGATATTTTCCATTGTTTCACTCAGCGCCGGCTCAAACTGCACAACCAAATCGCAGAGTTTAAAAGTTCACAGCTCACGATTAATTTCTCACACTATACGAACGACTTCATGAGAGGTTTGATATTCTGCCGACCTACGATTGCCGATCGGGAGCTGGTCATGAGGTATTAATCGGTTCTTGTTACCTCATGTATACTGCACAACACATGATTACCATATTTTTCGGACTATAAGGCGCATCTAAAATCATGGCATTTTCTCAAAAATCCACAGTGGCCTTATAATCCAGTGGCCTTATGTGTGACCTTTGGTTGTGTTTAACCTCCAACCGATTTGATGTTGTCCACATTAGTCTAATAAGGTATTAGTGGGCGAGTCAGGAGGAGTAATATGTTGGCCACATATAGGGCGACTGTGCAACATACCGGTAGTTCTGCCGTGTGCTGTACAAGGACCCAAAATGCACCTGTTAAGAGACATGCACCATGCAGATTTCAGCTTTTGTATTTTTGTGTTAAAACTGAACAATGTTGAGAGGGATCCGGGCATGTTTGATGCCCAAATCACCAACTGTTAAACTTGTATTTTTGTGTTAGCTACAACTGAGAGTTATTGTAAATGACCTGAATAAAGTTCGATTTATCCGACACGCGTTTTGTTTCTCTTATTGTACCTTATAATCCGATGCTCCTTATGTGTGGACAATGACACAACTGACATATTATTTGATACTGTGCCTTATAATCCATTGTGCTTTATAGCCCGAAAAATATGGTAAGCCAAAACACTGTCCTATGAGTATAGTGAATGAAAATTGGGGTCAAAAAAGACCAAAAATGGCACAGTGTATTCCCGGCTTAAGATAGCTAATGTTAATCTAAAATGGAGCAATAGTGATTCGATAAGAGAGAACTCAAATGGCCAAAAAACCCCAGATATAAACATAGAATAATAACAGATGTGTTCATTAAGAAGTTATCTTTGTTATATTAATAAAACATAGTCATTAATCTTTAATTATAACGCACTATTAAAGGCAAAGACAAAGTGTAATACAAGCAGCAAAGAACAACAAAAATAGCATCCAGAAAGCAGAAAATAAGACAATGAAGCAATTAATTCAATTAATTATAATACATGAATAAGTTAATCAAATAGAATAAAAACAAATAATAATAAAACCAAGCTAACATCAGCTCAAGAAAGGCCAGTCGATAAAAATAAGTTTTAAGAAGTGATTTAAAAGAAGATACTGATGCAGGCTTATCTCCTCAGGCAGGTTGCTCCAAAGTCGCAGCTCCTGGACCAGAACCGAGACTCTGGAACAGCCTCAGGGACCTGCCTGAGGATCTAAGGCTCTGAGGCTCACACGGAGTCAAAAGTTCAGAAATGTAATGCGGTGCAAGACCTACGAGCTTTAAAAGTGATCAATAAAATCTTAATGTCAATTCTAAAACACACAGGCAGCCAGTGAAGGGAAGTAAAACAGAGGTAATGTGTTGATGTTGTTCAAACCGGTGAGGAGGGGAGATGGATTTGGTGTCAAGGTCGGAGAGAAGGGAGTCGCAATAGTCTAGATGGGAAAAGATGAGCCTGCGTGGAGAGGATATGTTTGATTTTGCTAATTGTGCGGAGGTGGAGAAAACAGGATTGGGCGACTTTTTCGATACAAAGGTGGAAGTTGAGGTTGGAGATAAAAATGACGCTGAGGTTTCTGGCGACGGGGGTGATGTTGGGAGCGAGAACCGAGACTATTGATGATTTGAGAGTTGGACTAAGGAGGATTGATTAAAATTATTTTGGATTAGCTGTTGGATTTTGGAATTTAGCTGTTGAGTTGTAGGAAGTTGTGTGTCGTCCAACTGCTCACGTCATTGAAGCATTTTAACAGAGCAGTCAGGTTCTGGGGTGGTTTGATGACCTTTACGACCTTTAACTTGGATCTGGTTACGTTACAGAGTTGACGTCACACTGTAGCTCCACATCAGCCACTAAAACAGTCTTATTACGTCCAATTAAACCACCAACCGCAACCAATATTTGTAAACCAATACCCAATCCACCAAAATTTATCTGCGATATCTGCGAGTATCGGTATCGGTGTGGCCCTAATTACACGGCGGGTTATAGGGAATGTGACGGAGTGGACATTCGGACACAGGCGCAGCAGTATGAGCTTATTTTCGACATGAAAAGACACAAAAATAGGATGAAAACGAGTAGATGGTCTGGGTTTAGGGTGTGTTTTGAAGCGAGCACCACCCACCAGTGACCGCTCCGCCACAGAACTTACCATAGACCACAATGTAAAAATAAAAGCGCCAGTTTACAAGCAGGACAGTGGGAACACACAGAATGTCCCCGTTCTGTTCTTCGCGTTTTTTGGGAAACAGCAGCAAAAATATAAGTACAAAAATGATATAACAAGAACACGATGGGACTGCAGTACTGTGTTGTGGTACTTTTATCGTTGCAGAACCTACAACTATCATTATTTTTTATATTTCCATGATTATTTATGTTAGAGATTCTCACTGAAAGCAAAACTATGAATAGATACGTTTGATGTATGGACATGGAACGTTAAAACGAAAAATAACTGAAAACTAGTGTTAGATTTTAGAAGCGGTTTATAGCAAAGGTTGGACACTTTGAGAATTTGAATACAAAATTAAGTGAGTTATTAAACTTTTTCCATATATCTCGCTTCATACATTTGATATTTTACGTATATTTCTAAAGTGTAGAAAGAAGTAAACAGAAAGAAAATAATTTAATGAGAGATTTCAAATGAAGTGCCTGAACTGAAGTGTATGTGTAGTGATTAGTGAGTGTACTTTTATGTACTTGTGTGTGATTGTTACAGTACTTTTTTTCTGTCCAGGATTATTTGATATATGTGAAATACCGGACAACATAGCAAATACTAAATACAGTCAATCAATTAAATACTTTGAGGTGACTTTGAGTGTCCAGAAAGGCGTCTAATAAATAAAATGTATTATTATTAACGTATATATATATCTATAAAGGCCTGAAGTATAGCGTGGATTTTTACAGTTTTAATAAAGTACTACAATCACAAATGAACCTGAGTCCCCAGAGCCAAAACCTGCAGATGACAGATCCAAATTTGTTTCATTTTCAGAACTTCAAGAATAGGCTCTACTCACTCTTATGTCACAAACCACGAAGATGTATGGTTTGGTTGGTAGTAAATCTGACAAAATCTGGGAAAAATTTGAAAATGCCCCAGTTTTCTTCATCTCCATGTCGTTGTAGCGTTCCGTTGCATTTGGCTAATCGACAATTCCAACCATACATCAGTCGTAGGCGAGCCCAGCGTCGTTCACTACGCCAGAAGTTCATTGCTTGTTTCCAAACGTCTTCCTGGTTTGTGACGTGAGCGTGAACAGACTTTCCTCCCTCCCTGAGCTGTAGAAGCTGCACTAGCGCTGATTCACGCCTGAGGTTTAGTTCGTTAGCATTCAGATCAGAAAGAGCCATTTTAGGCTGGATTTCAGCACTGAATCTGGCAACCCAAACGAGAAACTCATGTGAAGCTCATTCTGATTTCTGTTTGGGTAATCTGCCTGAGAACCAAAACAACAAATTATAACATGTCTTGATTTTTTGAAATAAGAATAAATTAGCTGAATATTTGATTTACACGAGTTTATCTTGTATCTAGGATGTGAGATTGGTCAAGTTTATGAAATCAAACTCAAAATTTCACATACAGAAGCCTCCATATAGAGTGTTTCTTCAGACTGGAGTTATCCCCATGTTGTGGTGTACTTGTGAACAGACTCTAGTTAGCGTTGCGTGTGAAGTAGTGTGCGGAGGTGTACACTTCAGAGGCTGGCACCAGAGCAGCCCACAGACTCATGTATTATTCAGGGCATCAGGGCTAACAGAAGCAGCTCTCTCTCTGCTCGCCTCTATCTGCACAGAGTTCCCTTAAGGACGGAGAATGGACCCAGTGTAGCCGAGACCTCGCACCTCTGCTCTGCTGGATTCACTGAGAAATAAAAGAAAATAAAGAGCGTACACAAGAGAAAGTGATCGCTATAATGCAAAACTCACTGATACCCACATTTGAGATGAAACTATGAAATTCCTGTACCATTTAAAGTACTTTGGCATGATAAAGTATATAGGAAAACTGTCAAAAACTGCATGAAAAAGTGAATTTTATGGGCAGAACATTATGAAATAAAGGTGCCCTAAGAGATTTTTGATTAAACGTAAAAACACGCTCCATTTTGATTTTGTAATTGAGATAGTGGACACATTTGTTTTTAATGACATTACAATACAACATTAAAACCGAGAGGACTCAATTAATTTCTGTTCGTCCAGTTTCTGAAAAAATGGAACGCTCGACCTCATGAGCTCTTTAAATTTTAATGGAATGCTGTAGCCTACTTATATTCAGTTAAATCAACCATTTTGAGAAGAATCTGGATCAGTTTGTAGTCCAAAACCACAAATTTAAAAGAAAATTGAATTGGAATTTATAAATGAATTTGACCTGGACTTTTTGGACTCATTACAAGTCCTTAAATCTCATTTTTTGTGAGATCTGCTTCAGCTTTGACATGGGAATTGTCCATATTTTCCCTCAAAAATGTAGGTGGAATTGAAATCTGACTTTTCTCTTTTGATTCAAATAGAAAAGAGAAAGTTAAAGACAACAAAACAAAAAGCCCAAACTCCAGAGCATCAGCTTCACAAAGACTCCAGCAATTCATCGGTGCTCCAAAGGGTTCAGAAACAGTCATTCTGAACTCATCTTAGTCAGATGTTTTAGGAAAAATAGGCTAAAAATGTAAAGTTTTCAGTTTGACGGATTTCGCTACTCATATAACAGTGCAATTATTCCTCAAAATCAGAAAGATGCTGTTCTAACTTGTAAATGAAGGTCAGATAGAATAATCATTTCTGACAGAACCGTGAATGTTCTTCAGAATTGTCCCAATAGCAGCCAGAGGTCTTTAGATGGTCCAAAACCTTGATCTGTTGCAGCTAGAGGACCCTAGATGTTCTTCAGACTTGTCCCAGTAGCATCTAGAGGACCCTAGATGTTCTTCAGCTTGTCCCAGTAGTAACCAGAGATCTTTAGATGTTTTCAGATCTATCCCAGTAGCAGTTAGGGGTCTTTGGGTGTTCTTCAGACTTGAACTGTAGCAACAAGAGGACATTAATTGTTCTTTTGACTTGTCCCAATAGTAGCTAAAGGGCCCCAGATGTTCTTCTAGAAGACCTCGGATGTTCCTCAGACTTTTCTATAACAGTTTTTATGCAGCTAGAGGACCTTGCAACTACGGGTCTTTGGATGTTCTTCAGACTTATCCCAGTAGCAACCAGAGATCTTTAGATGTTTTCAGATTTGTCCCAGTAGCAACTAGGAGTCTTTGGATGTTCTTCAGACTTGAACTGCAGCAGCTAGACGGCATTAGATATTTTTTCAACTTGTCCCACCAGTATCTAAAGGACCCTTGATGTTCTTAAAAATTCCTCTCATTAGCTCTAGAAAACCTCAGATGTTCCTCCAACTTTTTTATAACAGTTTCTATAGAAGCTTGAGGACATTGCGAGTACAGATCTTTGGATGTTCTTCAGACTTGAACTGTAGCAATCAGAGGACCTTGGATTTTCTTTCAACTTGTCCCAACAGCAAGTAAAAGACCTTAGATGTTCTTCATATTTCTTTCGATTGCTTCTCAAAGACCTTAGATGCTCCTCAGACTTCTCTGTAACATTTTCTATAGGAGCTAGAGGAACTTGCACATGGCTTCACTTCTGAGCACGTGCAAAGCTTTAGAAGAGTTTTTTTTTCAGTCGGCGAAGTGGAAATGAGGGTGTACCGCCCGGCCAGCCAATCAGAGCACTGCTTACTTCCGGGCTGATGAGAAATACTTTATTATTAGCTTCATACAGCACACAGCGGCCTAATTTTGTCACAAGTTGTAGAGTATTGTTTTGTTTCCTGCTTTTGTATATTCATGAAAAATTGCCGTACGAGAGCATGGACGACTGAAATTGCTTAGGAGGGTTCAAATATGGCCATGTAGAGATCACTAGATTACTCAAACATACATGTTCATACGATACAAACATACGATAGTTCTCCAACTGTTGATTTTATAACTTGGTTCTTGATTTGATTTGATTTTTTTTTCAAATTTTTTTTTTCTTTTAGCTAATGCATTGATATGGACACATTCAGATATTGCTCCATTTGAAATTGTCCCTTGTCTTGGTTCGTAAATTAAATTTCATTAGTCTTATTATGTAATGCAGTCTTTGGCAATACACTTTTACAGTCGTCCTTGGGGAGATGTAGAGTTTTTTATTGTTTTTTTTTTGGCCT